>QGSO01000932.1:160048-290048 GCA_011037825.1 Carya cathayensis | reverse complement strand
AATTTTTTATTATGGTGTTGGCTACATTAGTGGAGAGGATTTCTGAAAATTGGACTTATGGGGTTAAGTTTTGAGAGAATTCTTCTGATTTTAGTTGTTCTACTTTTATCTGAGTTTGTAGGTGGTTTGAGGTTAAATTAACTATATCACACACACACTCAAGGTCTTAGTTTTAGGTTGAAGTAAACGCCTAACTCTTGCTTGACAAATTGTAAAATTTTTGATTGATTTTCTTGCTATCTTTGATGTTAAAAGAGTAAGATACTAGTGATGAAATCTAAATTCATAAAAAGCTTGGTGAGTGATGATACTTCCCTTTGGGGTCTAGTTGATATTGCCTAAAGTATCATTTTCTTTTCTTTTTGTTTGAGGACAAACAAAGTTGTAAGTTTGGGAGTATTTGATGACTTGCAGAATTTCGTATTGTAGATTTACCACATCGCTCGAACGGAGGAATTTGGCCGCTCGAGCGAATTCAGGCAGATTCAACCGCTCGATGGCCGCTCGACAATGAGCTCGAGCGAGTTGCGGGAAAACAAGATCGCTCGAGCGGAGACATTGGACGCTCGAGCGAATTCGAGCAGAGTTAAACGATCGATGCTCGCTCGACACCCCGCTCGAGCGAACATCATATTTTACAGATCTAAGGTTTTTCCGCCGTCAGGGTATATAAAAGTGATTTTTCATCATATGGCCGTACTTTTGACTGGAGAACATGTTTTTGGGACAGAAAAAACACAGCTAGAAGAATTCAAGTTATCTGTTTTGGAGAGAGAGTGTCCCACATTGCATGTACGTTGAAATCATACACAGGTATAGACGGGAGGGAAGCAGTGAATCATTTCCTGGAATTTTTGAAGACGAGTTGCGACTGCGAGAAGTATTTTTCAGTGTTCATTTTCCTTCCAATATTCTTAGAACAATTATGGTGAATTTGTTTATGTTGAATTCCATTTTTAGCATGAGCTAAATTTTATTTATTCTAGGAAAACAATGTAACCTAGTTCCGAACTATGCTTGATTGTCTATGCTAATTTAAGGCAATTCTCTCTTTGTTTATCTGATTTATTCTGAGTTTATTGCTTCTAATTAACTGGCCATTGATTAGATGATGTTTTAATATTGTGATTTGCTATCGAAAGAGGGAATTATGGGGTAGATCTTGAATATTTCAGCATAGGTAAATATAGAGATCGAAAGACTTGTATGAACCTATGTGGTTTTTTAAATCATTGGTCTTATTGTTTTCTTGTTTTATTAATTTGCATATTCTTGTGTGAATTGATAAACAAGAATAATTTCCAATTTGCTATCGAAAGAGGCTTTGGATGAATTAGAGATTTGCTAATAAACAAAAAGAATTAAATTAAATTAAATTAGTTGGATGAGTAAAGCATAGTGAGGAATTAGATGAAATCGATTTCTTAGAAGTTTTCTTCTCCATTAATTTGATCTTCGAACGTCAGTTTTATTTCCTTTGCGTATTTTTCTTTGAGTTGATTTTAGTTTTAAGTACAACTACAAAAATCTTAGTGATTCCTCTAGATAAAATCAAGATTAGTATAATTTTGGTATTTGTCAAAAGTAAGGTACCAATCCCTGAGGACGATACTCTTCTTATCACTTTACTATATAACTATGATATTGTGCACTTGCAGTTTTGCACCGATCACTCTTCCATGGTTGTTGCTCTATCCTCGGTCATTTTAGTTATGACAATCTTGATCTCACCATCATTTCCTTCCATGGACTTCTACTTCCTCTCCCTTTCTTTCTCAGCTTTTTTGCCTGAAGGTCTCTCAGCAAGAACCTTTATGTCCTCCTCAACTTGGTCAACATTAACAACACCAAACATTTTTTCAGGTGACCTCTTCTTACCAAGGGTGGAGATGTGTTACTGCCATTTTGGTTGTTATCTCGGAAGATACCAACAGTGCTAAATTGTAAAATTACACCACAACATCTCTTTGTACAACACCTTTGCCTTCACAATCTACAGTATAAAAGAAATATTTGTTAGTTCACAAGTAAGTCTATCACAAATTAAATGAAAAAAGGTTTTAGGGTACATACCTTGTCTTGCTCCATTGCACCACTCGAGTGCAATGACTCTACTTGTGCTACATATGCACAAAATTTATTTTCCATTTTTGAATTATGGACCACTGATTCAACAAAGAGCCCTTCGAATGGTTGGTAATGTTCGATTTTTTATATTCATGATAAAATGTGGTAATTCGCTCCCACATTTGAGTAGACTTTTGATTAATACCCCTTATCGCATCCATACTAATATTGAGCCAAGTTGAGACGATGAGGTTATCCTTTTCAATAGTGAAATATGCACCTCTTTGACCCTGTTTTGAATAATGCATCTTTTCACCGTCATTTGGGGTTGCTTGGACAACAACATTAGAATATTGCATTGGGGTGCTATTACAACCTCCTCCACTTTGTAATAGAGTAGTGAAGAAGGGGTTATCATCAAAATGTGTCAATCCTTGAAAAATATTACATTTTCAAAGAGTTAGACAAGTTGCCCAATATTCAAGTCCAATATTAAATTCTCAGTATCCTATTGCTAAGAATTATAAAGTATCTAAACAGTCCATATTGCAATATCTCAGTTCATATTGCATTATCTCAACATCATATTGCAATATTTCAGTCCATATTACATTATCTCAACATCATATTGCAGAAACAAAGGAAAACTGAATAATGAAAACCAAAGGAATAATGAAAATAATAAACATCTATTCAGGCAAAGTGTGGCATGGTATAATTGAAATAAGCAAATAAATTAGCAAGGTCTGCACCATTAAAAAGCCACAATTTCAACAAAGTCTGCATCATTCTTCCATCAAGGTTAAGCCATTCAACAGGTGTAGAGTCTATGCCACAATTACATTTTGCTTTTGGGTTTTAAATCTAATGAAATTAGAAAATTTTCTTTTATCATTTACCATAGACCATCTTTTTTACAGTCTTTTGTTAAGGTGAGAGAGTGTTGTTCCTTCAGTAATGGTGAATACATGAAAGCTAGGCTGGTTGAATTGGAACATTTACATGATATATCAAATGCTATGATATTGTGATATATCTATTATAATTAACCAAAGTAAAAAAAAAAAAAAATCAATATGCAAGTTCTTCTTGGGATGAGGTCAAGCATATTAAATAGGTTATTGGGTTTCTGGTATCCTTCTTCTATTCTTGGTTATTTCTCATTTCTACTAGATTTAATATGCTAATGGTGGAGCAACTATTAGTCTTCTGAAATATCCAATTTTCTAATTCATGTCATACATCAAAAACCAAAGAAAACACTAGATGAAATCAGCCATGATCTTTGCCCAGTGAATAATGCATCAAAAGCAACTCCCAATAGTTTTAAGTTTTTGGGTACAATGAGAGAGAAACAATCAAAAAAAGAACTTTAAATGGACACACAAAAACCAAAACCAAACCCTAAAACTAGGGAGGGGGGGCAATGGAATTAAAGAGATGCTATATATGTGGGCAAACAATTTCATGCTTTCATTATTAAGTGTGGTTTTCATAAAGATGTCTATGTTGGGAGCTCGATCATAGATATGTATGCTAAATGTGGAGACCATAAGGAATCTAGAAAAGTTTTTAATGAAGAGCAAATGTCAAATGAATTAACATACAATGCCATGGAAAAGCAAATTGAAAAGAGAAAAGGCAATAGAGATAGTGATTGCTGCAGACCATTTAATCCTAAAAAAAAAAAAAGCAAAGCATTTACCCAAATAGATACTAATGGTAGTGGCAGATTCGTGGAGGAAGAACCCTTCTGGATGATTCGTGGAGTAATTGAATAATCAAGCTGTTGAAGATGGACCAAAATAGGCTGTTGAAGATAAAGTCACATAGGCATAAAGCATTTGTCTTAGATTTATTATTTAAGACGTGATTAGAAACCCAAGTTACAAAAGATGGAGATTGGAGAATGTTCCATGAGAGAGATAGAGAGATAAACCACATGAAACATTTTAAAAGCTCAAAAAAGGAGAGAAAAAATGAAACATAGAATAGACTATTTTTCCAGCTGAAAGCTTGCTTCAATGCCTCCTCATTGGCCAAAAAAGGAAAGGAAAAAAAAAGGTAGATAAACACAACTTCATTGGGTGCCATCTGCAACTGTTGGCAGCAATGAGATCGATTCTATGCAATGATACAAAGATATATCCCAGGACACTTTTAAGATCACGGACCCAAATACGTTTGATAAATATGCTACCACTTAATTCAAACTAAAAATAAAGGCCTTGATACCATCTCATACAAGACACGTAACTACCATCCCAGTCTCTGCCTAGCCATACACCATTTCAAGCAATAAGTTGAAAGGCCTCTTATTTATTTCTCTCATTCTTATTCATAATACTCTAGGTGCATTAATGACCCATTTGGTTAAAAGTTTTATACCATACATCGAGCTCTTCCCCAGGGATCTACAGTCCATCAAGAAACGGCTCATGATCTTTGGACTGTGAGAAAAATCTCTATTCCAGTTTTAGTAAATCATAGAACAACATGTTAACCCAACAAACTATACAAGAAGTCCCTTTTTATTACTGTATTTAACGTTGGCAGAGAGGCCAACACACAAACCCACATCAACCCATCATTGCACGTACATAACAAACATTCAATACTCTTAAAAATAAAAATTCCACGACCATTGGATACAAAAATGGATGGCTATTCCTCAGCAGAAATGGATGGCTATTCCTAAAGGTTCTTTTCCTTCTATTTCTTAAACCAAAAAATTGGAAAATCTTCTCACAAGATGGGAATCACAATCCTACCAATTTATAAACAACAAATAGCAAATCATTTACCCAAATCGCAATTTCTTGTGGCAGATTCTTGGAGGAAATCCTTCAACCTTCTGGATGACGATTCACCTGCAAGGAAAAGGGTTGAACACATCAATGGTCATTTGAAGCAAAATACATGGTGATTCATACACTCAATGAAGAGAAAATGGGAGAAAATAGAAAGAGAAGAGGGAGAGGAAAGCCTTGCACCAGAAAATAGAGAAGAGGGAGAAAGGAGCGAGGAATAGAAATTACTGTGCTAGAAGACGTACAAAAACGTGGATGATGGAGAGAAGGAGGCGAGGCGGATTGAAGAAGAGAAACAAACATGGGGTGATTTCCGGAGAAGAAGGAAACAAAGAGGAAATGGGGGTGAATCGGTGATTACGGGACAAAAGAAGAGAAAAAATGAGGGAAGCAAAGTGCGGGAGTTAAGATAAAATAATAAAATATAAATTTGATCTGTATATAGTAGCTCTTCATATATGGTGAGCGGCTAAGAATTACTGTAGTTAAAGTCTCAACCTTTTCATCTATGGCTACTCCAATGCTAAGAAAAATAACCAACAAAGTCTAAATTTTGGACTTGCATTGGGCAATGGCCAATGCTTTAAAAGGTAAAATATATAGTTTTAGTTAAATTTATCTTTACATTTACCTATACCAATGCTACTGCTGGTAGTTCTTTCGCCAGTAATGAGCATTGAGCAAACCGTAGCCCCGACCCTCGACAGCTCTCTGTTGATCATCCTCTCTCTCTATATATATATAGATGGTTTCTCTCTCTCTCTCTCTCTCTATATATATATAGAGAGAGAGAGAGAAATAATAGTTACAGTCGTGTGTGTGCAAAGTGCGTAAGTATCTTGCAATCACTTTGAAAAGAGTGAATAAATACGAAACTCATATGAAAAGAAATAAATTTTTTAGCAGTGAACCTCACTCTTTTTCAAAGCGATTGCACGACGCTTATGTAGCATCACTCATGTGTATATATATTGAATGTATAAATAATGTTACATACAATCGTAAAGTGTGCAAGTAACATCCAGTTGCTTTGAAAAAGAATATGGCTTACTATTAAAAAATTAATTTTCTTTTTGTATGGGTCTCATAAAGTGATTGCACCGTGCTTGCACATTCACCACTGCAAGTGTCATTTCTCTTTAAATCCTAGACTGCCACTCCAAGATTGCCTTCCTTTTCCTCGCTTGTGCTAACCTCCCTCTTGATTTTCTCTAGGATACTTTCCTCACTCGGCGCCTGGGTTAGTGTTGGACTCAATGCCGAAGTTGCCTTTCTTTCATGGTTGAGAATTGAAGAATAGCATTCAGGTGATTAACATGAAACTAGAAAATTAGAAGAATAGCATTCAAGTTTGTTAATTTACGTGTACTCACTATAATTGTCTTTGAAATCCAACACTCTGAGTCCCCTCCTCCCTATCAACACTTGGTAAAACCAAAAGCTTAAGAAAAGTAAAAATAAAAATCCTCCATCTGAAAAGGGAGAATAAGTGTAAAGAAAACTGGCCTAATCGAATCACACACAATTTAAAAGAAGCTCAACGTGTTATGAACCTTGTTGTGAATTTGTTGTATTGTAGAATGTAGTTGTCGTAATGTAATAAGGGAATCAACGCGATGTAATAAAATGCTTCAGTAATGAAATAAGAGCACGTAGGGAAGGTGTTTGATGAATATTCTCATAGACTCACATGTATTAATAAGGAAGACTTTGAGGGCTTCCAACCTCCATACAACAAATTAAGCTTTTACAAAATTCCAGAATGAATCTTCCCTCTTATCTGTCCCTTCCCATATGCTCATGCAGTATAAAAAACCACACAAATAATAGACTGACATGTGGAAACTAAGTAACTAACTATTGAAAGACAAAATACAAGTAATAAGTTGTAATTTTCTTTAGATGCAAACGGTGCGCTTCACACTGGTTATTTAAACAATGCATTTCTTTTGGGTTCCCAAAACAGTGCGCTACTTGCTTCCACTTCTCCCCAAGTAAAAAGGTCCATTCCTCTCCCTTAATACACTATGTTTCGAGTTCCTGTTTAGTTCACTTCATCTTTGCAGTTCCACAAAGGCCTTCAAAACTGTCCCTTCCTTTCTCAACTGCAACCCTCCCCTTTTCTTGCCTCTTCCAAAACCTTCTCTAGAAGAGGCTATAACAATCTCTCCCTCTTAAATAACCTTGCCTACAAGGTGTGAGTAAAGCTTTTGCATCTTCTTCAACACCTCCCAACTATTTTCTTCAACTGATGCCCCAACCCATTTGATTAGTACCTCAGTGTCAGCTCGGTGGCCCTGTGACGCCCCCAGATTTTGGTTGGGATCGAACAGATATCTGAAGTGTCAGGACATACAATACAAGGTTGCATGCCCTCGTTCATGACATATAAGATACAATATTCCTAACATGCATATAGCATTATGCAATATTCGTAGCGGATAATTTTTTTTTAGCAATACTATGTACCAAACTTATAATATCCCAAATAGTTAAATCATAATCCAAGCATACTTAACAAAATAAACATCCATGATTTCAATACGAGTTTTAGAAGACAGTAATCTAAAAAACATAGGAGACCAGACTCCATATTTTATCTTACCAAAATACACCATTAAGGAAGTTCGTTCAGTAACTCGACTAACAAGACCAGAATACTATTCAAAAACTAACTATGAAAGCTATAAGCTCTATGTAGTGTCTGTGGCATCTAGTCAACCTTTTCCAGTCTACCAGTGTCTGCTCCCTACTCTGATCCTGATACATCGCCTACCATTCGAGGGAAATGGTAGTTGAGATTACAACGGTGAGATTTGATTACAAATCTCAGTAAGTTAACAGGAAACTCCCACACAAGTTAATGATGCATGCATGGCTAAAAGTATGAATGCGTAATTAAAGTCGTAAGTAAGCATAGCATAACTTAACATATAGCATGGTATAACTGACATAATCTGAATTGAACTTGACTTGACATGACATGAACTTGAGCTTAAAACATAACATGGATTAACAACATAACATGAACGTGAATTTGAAATATAACATAGACTTGAAACATAGTATGAACGTGAACATACATAACATAAACATGAACTTGAACTGAACATAAACCTGAGTATAACATGACATAAACGTGAACTTGAGATATAAGAGTATTGGCAATGGGCTAGCCATTGCCAAGTCTAAAATGAAACTCTAATATAGTCTTTTGGCCATATTATGGACTCCTAGCTAGATTAGTCCACATTAGACTAGTTATTTTAAACTCTAAATAATAATATAATATTATATATTTTAATAATATTTGATAATTTTTTTTAATATTTTACAGATACACTTTATAAATTAATTCATAACTTTATTAAAAAATAAAATTTTTATTTTTCAACTATTTTTTCCCTCAATCTAATTATTCAATAAATATATTTTGCCAACCATTCACCCAACAATCACATATTTATGATCTACCTCATTTAATGTGAATTAATGTAAGTATAATTTTTTAAACTGCATCATGTAAATAACTAAATATTGACAAAATCCCATGCTACCTACTTCATCCAAGGTTAATGGCTAGTGTAGAAATATTAAAATATTCATTTGGCCTCAGAATAGTCACTCACCAAATATGAAGAGGTCCTAACATTTATTGTAGCTAATATGTCAAACTTTCACACTATAGCTAGGCCAATGCAACAGGTTTTTCTCACATTTACTTTTAATTTGGACTTGCATTGGGCAATAGCGAGGCCATTGCCAATGCTCTAATGTGAACGTGAATATAATATAAGATGAACGTAAATTTGAACATAACATGTATGTGAACATAACATAACATGAACGTAACATAAACGTCAACATAACATGATATGAACATAAACTTGAAACTTAACATGAACATGAACATGAACATAACATGAATGTAACATAAACGTGAACATAACATGATATGAACATAAACTTGAAACTTAACATGAACATGAATATAACATAACATGAACGTGAGCTTAAATATAACATAAATATGAACATAACATGATATAAACATGAATTTAAAATTTAATGTGAATATGAACATAACATAACATAACATAAACTTGATATGAAACTTAACTTAACATGAACTTGATATGAAACTTGACTTAACATGCACTTGATGTAAAACTTGACTAAATAAACTTGGAATCTTACTTCTTTAACTGCTTAAACTCAACTTCTTAACATGAACTTGGACTAAAATTCTGACAATCAAAATGATTTCGTCATTCGTTACGTCAGGAATAGTGAACAATCAGAATGATTCCGCCTAACATATTCCATTAGAGATACTTAGATAATTAGAATGATTCCATCATGAGTATTTTAAATCACGTACCCTAACAATCAGAATAATTATACTAGAAGTAACTAGTAATACTCTGACAATCAAAATAATTACATCACTAGTATTTTAAAACACGTACCCTAGCAATCAGAATAATTACAACATGAGTATCTAGTATAATAATTAGAATGATTACACCAGGAGTACCTAGTAATATTTTGACAATCAGAATGATTACATCATGAGTATTTTAAGTCATGTACTCTAACAATCAGAAAGATTACACCAGAAGTACCTAATAATACTCTGACAATCAGAATGATTACATCACGAGTATTTTAAATAAGATACCATAACAATCATAATGATTACGCCACGAGTATCTGCATAACTGAACTTGAACTGCATTCTGACAATCAAAATGATTTCACCAAAAGTACCTCGTGTGAATTACAAATGGAGATACTTTGACAATCATAATGATTACATCGCAAGTATCCTAGACATAACTAACTTGAACGTAACTCGAAAGGCATGACTTACTTGAGACGGAAATATTTCGTAACATGACCTAATATGCAATATATATCATACTTAACATGACATACTTGCAACAGTGAATATTACATGATATGACATATATATAACATATGACTTACTTAACTTGACATACTTATAACATATAGCAATACATGACAGAATAGTTTATGTAACAGATAAATATTCACGACAGAATAAATCATGCATAATAGATAAACATGTAATGACGTGGCATGACATGATATATATGGTAACATATATGTATAATTTGTAGTTCTCTTACCCATCACACATACATAGTAAACTGATAGTAACTTAATAGCTAACTTACCTCGATCGTCTTGTTCTATTAGAATAAAGTGCAAAACATGAAGAACTGAAAATAGTAATTTTAAAAATTAGAAATTTAATTATTAACAATTAGAAGTATGAAAACATACTAACTTAGAGTAAAATTATCATTTTACCCTCTACATGTGAGAAAATGATCATTTTACTCATAACTTAAGGATTTCACATCCTAACTCCAAATATTTCTAAAATTTACATTCCTCATATAAATTTTGTCCTAAACTCAAATATTAATTCAGAAAAATTTAAAACAAATCACAACTATGAAAATACACTGTGGCCGAAACATCCATAGGCCATTTCTCTTATTTTGTTGCAATTCCTTATGATTTCAAAACTCATGCTTAAACCAAAATTTTGCAACAAAGATCTTCTTATCCTAAATTTAAAGCCATACTTAAAACATCCATTTAGAAAAAGCTAATCGTCAACACCAAACTTTTTATAAAAATATCCAAACTTTTTAACAAATAGCAAACCCTAGAATTACAAGTTTTGACCCTAAATCAAAACATTTCCAAGAATTACAAAAAATAAAATCTTACTTCTAACATATTCATAAAATCATTATAAGATCATTAATTCTTTAAATCATCAAACAAAAGTCACTAAAAATCACAAAATAACACTTGAAGTTTTTGGTTTTATACTTAATCCAAAAACAGAAACTTTTTCTCAACTAACTTTGATCCATGGGTTAAAAAGATGAAATCTTTAAACTAAAACATCACATAGTTTAAAAATGTGTCCTAAAGAAGATCTAACCATAAAAATTAAAATCGTATTGCTAAAAATCAATAAAATATAGATCTAACCCAAAAATATCAAATTTTAGATCTAACCAAAATCCTCTTGCATAGAAAAATCATATCTTTGAAACTAATACTAAATATTTTCAAACTAACATCATAACATGAAAATAAGAGATTTAGGATCATCATATAAAAATATCAAAGCCTTTAGAATAAGATCAAACCTCAAAATATTTAAACTTTCTCCAAATAAAAATTGTTTTTCCAGTTCTAGTTTTCAAGTTTCTAGATCTAAAACAATATATCATCAAAAGTTTTATTCATGAAACAAAACCTCAATGAACACTCATAAACACATGCTAACAACACTCCATAAAATTTTCGAACGAATATATGTCCATTAGCTTGGTCAAAAATTTCAAAACATAATATACTCTTCAGTTTTACGCCCAGAATGACCTTTTTATGGTTAAAAATACTTTTGACTGACAAAATGACCATATAATGAGATGAATAATATATTTACAAAAACTATATTCAAAGATGAACAATTTTTATGAAAGAGTCATCATGTAAAAATACTTACAAATGGTAAAAACTATCCATGCAAAAAGACCCAAAAATCTACCCGAGAGAGTTCTTTCGGGTTTCTTTCTAAAAACGGGGTGAAGAAGTGATGAAAGGGAAAGAAATATGTCTTGCACAACTTTAGACTTCTGGAGTGGGGAGATATGGGCTTGAATGACCCTTGATTGGAGGTAGCTATATGACATAAAGTGGAGAATAGTGAGGGGCAAATGACTGTCTGCAGAAGCTGTGAGGTATGGAGGTTGATGAGGTGGATTCTCCTTCACATCAAGGCACTATTGGATGCAGCCAAGGGTAGTGGATGCTCTGCCATGTGGAGGAGGAAACTTCTTGAAGAAGTTTTGCCAAGGTGGCCAATTTTGTGGGCCTTGGTGGACCTCAACCAAGTGGGCTTCAATTTGGGGTTTAAATGGGGTTTGGTTAGGGTTTGAGATGCTATCAAGTCCAAATCTAATTTTTCTTGATCCAATCAAATTTTCAAGGTTTACAATGTTAGATAATGATATCATAACAAGGATTTGATGAATTAATAGCATGTAAAAGTGATTTAATCAAGTGATTAAACACAATACTATAAATTGGATAAAAATGGGTTTGGAGGCCAACTTTAGGATTTAGGGAAACCGTTTAGGGTTTCAGTTTTTGTGACGCCCCCAAATCCCCACGCCCGGACACGGGGAAATTGAGACGTCCAGATGGTGACAACAAGGGTCACCACCCTATCGACGAGTGCCAAGTGTGTGCAAACGACATATGTGCACGAAGAAATACGCAGCAGATAGCAAAGACATAAAAAATATTACCAGAATTTTTTCTTAAATAAAATACAAAGCGGTTCAAAACATACATAATAAAATAATACAAATACAAATATTGTTTCAAAGCCAAATCCAAAACATTAACTTCAACTCAGTTCTCCGGCGGAGCCGTATCCTCGGGCTCAGCCTCCTCCTCCTCCTCGAACTCTGCACCAAAATCTACGGTACCAAAAATGGTGCCGCAGGTAAGTAAAATCCAAACACCACTAGATAAAAACATATTAAACTCAAACAATATGCATGAATAAATAACAATGCACAAAACTCATAAACCATATTTTTCCACGCACGCCAAAAACCCATTTGGCCCAAAAACATATCCTTTAAACAAAACCTCGCCATTATCCCCGATAACGGCCCAAAACATACCGTTTAAAACCAAGCCTCGCCATTATCCCAGATAATGGCCCAAACCACCATTTTCCCAGAAAATGGATCACAAGTCCTCTACACATCCTCGCCATTTTCCCAGAAAATGGCCCATATCCAAAAACCATCAGAGCACTGTAGGCGGGAATCACAGGCGGGACTCTACCACCATCCCTGCTCACCACCATCCCTACACGTGCCTCTAAATCAAACCAATCAATCCAATTATGCATGCACCATGATCTCCCCTAGGGATCATCCGCACACTCTGGCTCTGTGCCACACCGCAGGTAACGACTACGCGTGTGACACCTACACGAGCGATGCCCAGACTCGCGCCCCGCGTACCTGGCCAGGCCATCCTCTAGTCCCCGCCACTCTAGGGACCACGGAGTCGACACGACAGCGTTACCGTATCGTGCGATCCGGTCGTCGCCCAGCGACAACCCAGGGGATGTCACTCAGTATTATCCACTCCCGAGTGACCAGAGGAGCTCCACCGAGATAATAACCCATCCCGGCTTGGGCTCGTGATACGCACGCACCCGAAAATCCATTTACGCCAACAAAACAGGATTTTTCACAATTAAAATAAAATACACGTACATGCACCATGTAAATGCAATCTCAATGCTCGATAAAATCAACCAACCATAAAACAACAAATCAAGCAACTCCGTCCTCCATCCATCCGACCCCCGAACTCCTCGGACTCAGTCCGGAATCAACAAACCAACCAAATAAATTATTGTAAGAGCAAAATATATTTAAATCTAAAAGTAGAGTTTGGAAAATACTTACAGCGCTATACGGTATTTTTTGAAAGCTCGCGGCGTTGCAAACGGCGGAGGAAAAGCAACGTAACAGTGTATTTTACACTGTGGCCGTGGGTAATAAATTACCCACTTTCGAACGGGGACAAACCAAGGCACGAAATTGATAGGGAATGGCCTTGAGATATTTATGAAACTAAAGGAAGTGTTTTGGCCGTGGGTGGCGGTGGAAACGGCGGTGGAAGGCAAAAACGGCCAAATCAGAGTTGAGCTCGTAGGAGCTGCTCCGGCGATGGATCTAGGCCGGAAATGGGTGGGTTAGGTCGGCAAGAGGTAGGGGAAGAAGTGGTGAAGAGATGGTGGCTGGAGGTGGTGCAACGGCGCCGGAAACGGTGAAAAACCGTGCGGCTTAGATGCGCTTTTCCGGCCAAACGGCGGCACGGTTGGGGGAGATCTTTGGTGGGGTGGTGCGCCGGAGGGAGGGGAAGATTTCTGGGCGGTTGAAGGTGGCGGCGACAGAGTGAAAAACAGAGTTGGGGGCAGCGACTTTGAGGGGCTCGTGGCGGCTAACGGTGGGTCCGATGGTCCTGAAAATTGGTAGGGATGTAGTCTGATGGGAGGGGAAGAGAATGGCGGGGGTGGTGTACGACACCTCCACCGGACGGCGGAGATACGGCCGGTCAAAGTGGGGTTGACGGAAGGAAAAAAAAGAGAAGGGAGGGAGAGATTTCGTGCGCACGGGGGGAGAAATGGGGAGGAAGAAAAGAAAGAAAGAAAAAGAAGAAAAAGAAAAGGAAAAGAGGAAAAAGAAAAGAATTGAGGTCCAATCCTCACATCCGGGGTCCAAAAACTGATCCGCCGAAAACGATATTAAAAACATAAAACGACTAAAATAAAATAAACACCACATCAAATAAATAAATAAAAAAAATAAGAAAATATTTTAAACACAACATAAAGCTAATATATAATAAATAACTAGTAAAATCTAACTATTTAATTTTAAATCCAAAAACAAGCTAAAATAAATCAAACAACAATTTAAATTCAACAGCCAATAAAATCTCATTAAAATCTGATTATTTAAAATACAAGCACTATAATATTAATTAAATTAAAAACACTCATTCAGTGAAAATACACGCAAAAGCGGGTCATCACAGTTTTCAACCAATTTTTTGGAATTTCAATTGGATTCCAACCATTTAGAGTCTCACTAGAGTTGAAATCGTCTTTGGTCTGTCACAATTTGATTGATCAGATGAAAAAAAGTTTTGTTTATGTGGCATGATCTCAAACCTTGATTTTCTTCACAAATTCATCTAATGGTTTCTCTTTGTACCAAGTGTCTAGTACTATTCACTATGTGTGGCTAAGATCTTGCCATGTGTCCAAATAAAACTTCTCTAACCTAATTTGGACATTCCACACTGTGATTTTAAAAACATTGAACTTAATACGCTTATTGAGATTACTATTCACTCTAAAAAATGCATAATAAACTGAATGCTGAAAAATTCTAAATATTTATATTAACTTACAGTGAAAATCGTTTACCAAAACTCACCCCCAAAGTGCCCCTAAAAATAATTTCATAGTTTCGAATAGGCGTTTCGTCCAAAATTATGAAAATGAGTTATTGTGCCATAAAATCTTAAATAATCAACTGAGTCTAGTGGCACAAACCATAATGTATTCTGACACTTCTAACTATCTCAAATAAATAAAATTACAATTCTGTCACCATATTAAGTGCTAACACTAATTATGTTAACAGACTAAAACCTGTGCGATTGGTCAATTTGTGAAAACTTATGGGGTTTTCAAGAGATTTCTAAAGTCTATAGAAATTTCATCATTGAATTTCTTGCGGGCTGTTATAGGCCATGTATCCTTATGCGGCGATCCATGATGACCTTGGGTTCTGGCTGTATTTCTCCCTATGTGTTGACTGGTGGCAAGGACGACAGTGCTCAAATCTGAGTTCCAAGTTTCCTCTTGAGGCAGGAAACATGGAACACGAGGTGGATACGAGCGTCTGCCGGCAGATCAAGGTGATACGCCACGCTTCCAAAGCGTTCAAGTTGTGGCGAGCTGCGATGAACTTTTGACGATAGGGCCGTAATCGGAGGTAAACCCAGTCCCCTTCTTCAAATTCCCTTTCTGTTCTCTTTCGATTTGCATAAAGCTTCATTCTTTGCTGAGCAAACTCTAGATTGGTCTTGAGTAGTGTCTTGATTTGCTCTCTGGTTCTGAGTTGTTGGTCAACTGCCTTGTTGGTGGTTGTCCCTAGCACATAGGTAGTGAGTTTGGAGGGGGTACGCATACATTGCCCCAAATGGGGACATCTTGGCTGAAGTGTGATACGAGGTATTGTACCACAATTCAACCATGGGTAGCCACTGGGCCTAACTTCTGGGCTTCAAGTCGGCATAGCACCCCAAATAGCCTTCCAAGCTCTTGTTCAGGCCTCTGCTTGGCCTGGGTCTCTATCTGGGACTACGGCCTTGGGCAAGTCATGTAGTTTAAACACTTCCCTTAAGAAAATCTGAGTCACTGTAGAGGCTATGTAAGGATGAACGAGGGCCACAAAATGGCCGTACTTAGTTAGCCTGCCCACCACCACTAGAATCACACTGACTCCTTGTGAAATTGGCAACCCATCTATAAAATCTAAGGAAATTTCTTCCCAAGCCCTCTCAAGTATAGGTAGTGGTTGGAGAAGCCCAGGAGATGGTATAGTTTTAAACTTGTTAACTTGGCAAGTGCCACACTCGAGCACCATCCTTTCATGTCTTTCTTCATACCCTTCCACCAAAAATTAACCCTCATATAAGTCTTAAGATACCCCCAATGTCCTACTTGGGGGTCTTCATGAATGAACTTCAGAACCTTCTCTTTAAATGGAGATTGCTGGTCAATCATCACCCTTCCCTTTTTCAGTATAATACCCCGTTGGACAGTAACTCCCTTAGGAATTTCCTCCTTAGTCTAGAACTTGGATAGAATCTGCTGTAGATCCGTGGAGGAGTAATAACTCTCCTTTAGCTCTTCAATTCAACTTGGAGTAGGAAACGTAATGATGGCTAACATACCTTCTGAATTGCTGTTAGATTCATGCATTCTAGAGAAGGCATTGGCCACCTTGTTCTTTTTATCCACCTTATACTTGATTCATAAATCGTACCCCATTAGTTTGGTAATCCATTTTTGCTAGGCTGTGGTTCCCACTTAATGTTCCAGCAAGAACTTAAGGACTTATTGGTCCATTTTGATGATGAATGCCTGGCCCAACAAGTAGGGTCGCCGCTTTTGAACCATTGTTACCAGGGCCAGTAGTTCTTTTTTATCGGTGGAGAGGTCCAGCACCTTCCCCTTTAAAGCCTTACTTAGGAAGGCTATAAGCTGCCCATGTTGCATTAAAATATCCCATATTCCACACCCACTTGCATCACATTTAATGGTAAAAGGTTGAAAAAAATCTGGTAGTCTGAGTACTGAGGGTGTTGTCACCACATATTTCAACTCTTGAAAAGCATTAGCTACCTACTCATCCCACACAAATGTACTTTTCTTTAAGAGGGCTATTAAAGGAGTTGTAATGAGTCCATACCCGCGTATAAACTTGCAATAATACCCCATTAAACCAAAGAATCCTCGTAAAGACTTGGTGTTCTTTGGAGTTGGCCATTCAACCATGGTTGCCACCTTTTTAGGATCTGCCTTAACTCCATTCCCTATCACAATGTGCCCCAAGTACTCAACTTCAGTCACCCCAAAGTGACATTTAGATCTCTTAGCAAACAAATTATGGTGTGATTGAATTTCTAGCACTTGTCTTACATGCCTAATATGCTCTTCCCAACTGTTGCTGTAAACTAAGATGTCGTCAAAAAATGCCAAGACAAACCTTTATAAAAAAGGTTTAAAAATTGCATTCATCAACCCCTGAAATGTGGAGGGGGCGTTGGAAAGCCCAAAGGGCATTAACAAAAATTCATAGTAGCCTTCATGAGTAAGGAAGGCCATTTTAGGGATATCTTCCGACACCACTCGGATTTGATGATACCTGGATCTTAGGTCCAACTTTGAAAACACTTCAGCCCTATATAACTTATCCAACAATTCATTGATGACGGGAATAGGAAACTTGTCTTTAACGGTTTCCTGGTTCAAGGCACGATAATCCACACATAGGCGCCAATTACTGCCATAAGCTTTTCTCACCAAGAGGACAAGGGATGAAAACGGGTTGGAACTAGACCTTATCACCCCTGTTTTGAGAAGCCTAGTCACTATCTTTTCTATTTCTGCCTTGGGTATTTGTAGGGGCGAGTAGAAATTGGGCTAGTGCCTTCCTTACTATTTTATAATCATGACCCGCCTTAGGAGGTAGATCCACGGGTTCTTGGAATAGTGGCTCAAAATCGAGTAGAAGCTAGTCCATTTCTAGGCAGAGTTTTCTGTTGTTTTCTTAAGAAACCAGCTGTAGCAGAATAGCTTTTCCCTTAGTAAAAATATTTAGGGACAATTTATTTCCCTCTACAAAGGAGTTCCTATCAGCTTCAGCCCCATTAATTCCACAAGGTTGCCCTCCCATCGAAATTCCATGTGTAAGTTTGAGAAATCTCAAGTTATGGGACCCAAGGTTTCAAGCCATTGCACCCCTAGGACAACATCACAATCCGCTAGAGGTAAGACACAATATGACGGGCTGAACCAAGACCCCAAAATTTTAGTCATCACATTGCTACAGCTACCTTGGCTTTGTATGACAGCACCATTAGCTACTTTCGCCTTTAATTATTCACCCCCCCATTAATGGTATATGATTCTTTCTAACAATAGAGGGATCAAGGAAGTTGTGGGTACTTTCCAAATCCACCAATGTCACAACCATGCCACTTCCAATTTTTCCATATAACCTCATAGTGTTATGATAAGGTATACCAGTTGAAGCATTGAAAGAAATTTCAGGCTTACCTTTGGGCACCGTGGTAAGAGCCACCTTGCTGAAATCATAAAACACCTCCTCACCCTTGTCCTCCAGCCCCTTCTCACCCGCAAGCCTTAAGTAAGCCCTTGGGGTCTTGCATATGTGGGAGGTGTACCTAGGCCTCTTGCCTACGATCCTGTGCATATTGCCTAAGGACCATATTTTGGTGCTTCATTCTAGTGCTTTCGGCCATGGAGGATCGGTGTTTTGATTACCACTTGCTTTGAACCTTGTTGTGAATCTATTGTAATGTAGAATGTGGTTACTGTAATGTAATAAGGGAACCAATTGGATGTAATAAAATGCTTCAATAATGAAATAAGAGCACACGGGGAAGGTGTTTGATGAATGTTCTCATAGACTCATATGTATTGATAAGGAAGACTTTGCAGGCTTCCAAGTTCCAACCTTCATTCAGCAGATCAAGCTTTTACAAAATTTCAAAATGAATCTTCCCTCTGATTCGTCCCTCCCCATATGCTCATGCAAAATAACAAACCACATAAATAGCATACTGACACGTGGACACTAAGGGCAAGTTTGGTAAGTAAGATGATAATTTTGAGTTGAGATAAAAGTTTAAAATATCATTTTTGAGTAGTATTATTGTTTTAAAATTTGAAAAAATTAAATTATATATTATATTTTGTATAAAAATTTAGAAAAATTATAACAATAAGATGGGAATTTTGTCACAAAGTAGTTAGTTAAACGGTGCGTTTCTTCTGGGTTCCCAAAACCGTGCGCAGCCCGCTTCCACTTCTCCCCATGCTTAGCGGTGCGTTCCTCTCCCTTAATACACTGCGTTTTGAGTTCCTGTTTAGTTCAGCATCTCTTCAGTTCCACACAGGCCTTCGAAACCGTCCCCGCGTTTTGACTGCAACCCTCCCCATTCCTTGACTCTTCCAAACCCTTCTCTAGAAGAGGCCATAACACAACGCGTCAAGATAGGGTCTAGGGATTCCCTTTCTCGCTTCCGAATCAGCTTTACTTTTTCGGATTTCGCAGATTTCTCTCATAAACCAGCCAAAGCAACGCTCGCGATTCTTTCATCTCATTCCAGGTACCTTTTTTATTTCCTCTCGTTTCTTTCATTATCCTTTTTCGTATTTTCTACTTCTTTATTCAATAATCACTGGTTACTGTATGGATGTCATATCCTCTTGGACTGTTATGGTCATCAGCTATTTAATCTGTTTGGCAGCCTAGAAAATTTCACACGTGAAACGGAGAAAGTTTGGGACTGCTGTGTTTAGGGTTTTTTTTTTAATTTATTTTTTTTATCGGTTTTAGATTTTACAGATGCATATTTGAAATTAGAATTCTCCATTACCTATTACTTTCCTGTATTTTCTGAGGAGCCAGCCAAACTAAGGAACTTATTCGTCGGCCTTTGTTTTTCACGGTTTTTTCTCTTCATACCAAGGTAAAGGCTATCACGAAGTTGACGAAGTTGGTGATTTGGGTTACACATTAAGTGATTTTTTCGTGAGCCTCGGCTATCCAAACCGCTTCTCTTAACCGGATCATTCTCCGGTTATTAGGGTTGTGCTCTAGGTTCGCATTTGATTTTTTTTTATTTATATAAGTAGGTTCGCTTTTATTAGTCTTCTATTTATTTTTGCCTGTAAATTTTCTCTTTGGCTTGGTTACACAGTTTTAATATAGTTTAATGTTCTCGGGATTTGCTTTAATCGTTTGAAACCCGTTAAAACAGCCAAGAAAGAACAAAAACACCTCCACTTAGCTGAAGCAAATTTGAGTCCGACTCTTAAGCTTTGATTTTGGTTCCAAGTTTACTCTTTTTCTTTTGGTTTAATAATTTCCGTGAGTTTTCTCTGTATTCTAAGGGAGGCTGTCAAATTTGATGAACTGACTATATATTGAAAACTTTAGTTTGGCTGCCAGGGATTTGAGATTTTATTAATTGGGTTTAAATTTTAAGTTGTAATTGGGGTCGTGTGACAGGTCTCTATTTTTTAAGTTGCTGCCTTGCTCTATTGAACAAACAATGTTTGATAAATGCAAAGCTGATAATAGTATATTCAATCCCAAATACTTTTCGAATTATTTACTTTTAATTCCTGAGCTAAATTTGTGCTGTAGTTTCTTGGGGAAACACAGCGCCTCCTATTGTATTTCTCTTTTATTAAGGTTGTTTTTGTATCAGCTGAATGTATTTTTTTGGAAAACATATTCATCTCTTGACCTGTTTGAGAAGGGGAAAAAGGGAGGTCAACAGAAAAGGAAGCCGGTAATAGTATATTCAATCCCAAATACTTTTCGAATTATTTACTTTTAATTCCTGAGCTAAATTTGTGCTGTAGTTTGTTGGGGAAACCTAGCGCCTCTTATTGTATTTCTGTTTTATTAAGGTTTTTTTGTATCAGCTGAACGTATTTTCTTGGAAAATATATTCATCTCTTGACCTGTTTGAGAAGGGGAAAAAGAGAGGTCAACAGAAAAGGATTCTTTGACGTCGGGCATCTTCATCCTTCATTTTCCTCCATTAACCTACATCAAAGGTAACTATTTTTCTGCAAACTAACTCAACTTTATACAAGGGTCAGTATAAGTTTATCATCAATGTTGATTTCAATGGGATGATCCTTCATGATTTCCTTGTCTCTCTTGCGCCCTATTAATTAGGGCTGTTTCTTGTATTTACTGAGCTAGGTCTAGTCTTTGAGTAATATAGTTTTGTTTACTTATTGAAAAAAAGTTTATCATCGATGAAATTTTTCTGTTTGAATTATCATATAGGATAGCCACTTGTATCTGTTCTAGTTGATGTTGTTTTGTGCATTTCTAAGTGTAATGTTTTTTTGTTATCTATTTTCAGCCATGGCTGAAGAATCAGGTATGTTTATGGTTCCCCAAACAGTTGGAAGCGTTCTTTGTTGTAGATGCGGCATTCCAATGGCACCAAATGCTGCCAATATGTGTGTCAAGTGTTTGCGCTCCGAAGTTGACATAACAGAAGGTCTTCAGAAGCATGTAATCATAATCCATTGCCCTGAGTGTGACAGCTACTTGCAGCCACCGAGAACTTGGCTCAAAGCCCAATTGGAATCGAAGGAACTGTTGACATTCTGCGTAAAGAGGCTGAAGAATTTGAATAAAGTAAGATTGGTGCATGCAGAGTTCATTTGGACCGAACCCCATTCCAAGAGGATCAAGGTCAGATTGAAAGTTCAGAAAGAGGTTCTTAATGGAGCAATACTTGAACAATCGTATGTGGTCGAGTATGTTCAGCAAGAACATATGTGTGAATCCTGTTCAAGGATTCAGGCCAATCCCGACCAGTGGGTTGCAGCCGTGCAACTGCGCCAACATGTTTCTCACAGGCGTACCTTCTTTTACTTGGAGCAGCTGATTCTGAAGCACAATGCTGCTGCCTCTGCCATAAAGATCAAGCAGATGGATCAAGGGATTGACTTCTTTTTCTCGAATCGGAGTCATGGTGTGAAGTTTGTCGAGTTCGTTGGTAAAGTTGCTCCAGTGAGGAGTCGCAATGACAAACAGCTTGTTTCCCATGATACTAAGAGCAATAACTACAATTACAAGTACACTTTCTCCGTTGAAATCTGTCCGATATGTCGTGAGGATTTGATCTGTTTGCCTCCAAAGGTTGCAACTAGTTTGGGAAATCTAGGTCCTCTTGTGATTTGCACCAAAGTCACCAACAGCATTGCTTTGCTTGACCCTTTCACCTTAAGGATCAGTTTCTTGGATGCTGATCAGTATTGGAGGGTGCCATTCAAATCTCTATCCACTAGCAGGCAGCTAGTGGAGTATATAGTGTTAGATGTGGAGATTGTTTCTTCTGAAGTTAACGTTGGTGGCTCCAAGTATTGCTTAGCTGATGCACAAGTGGCTCGTGTATCAGATTTCGGGAAAAATGATACAATTTTCTCCATCAGAACGCATCTGGGTCATCTTTTGAACCCTGGGGATTATGTGCTTGGTTACGACTTATATAGAGCTAACAGTAATGATGGTGAGCTAGAGAAGCACAAGGGTCTGATCCTCCCAGAGGCAATTCTGATAAAGAAGAGCTACGAAGAGAAGCGCCAGAAGAAGCGTGGGAAGCCTCGTGCATGGAAGCTTAAATCCCTTGACATGGAAGTTGACGATAGGAAGGGAAGAGCTGAGCAAGAGAAGATGAACACCGAGTATGAACAGTTCTTGAAAGATCTGGAGGAGAACCCTGAAATGAGGTTTAATATGTCATTGTACCGTAATAGAGATTACCAGCCATCAGAGATGACGTTTGTGGCTGATGGAGATGACTTGCCTTCTGTTCCACTGGAAGAGTTGCTTGCTGATCTCGAACTAAGTGAAGAGGAGGAAGGTGAGAGTGATAGCATGATGGAGTGATGAGAAGCTTTTGCTCTTAAAACTTATTTTCCTTCCTCTGAACTTCTATCGTATAAGTAGCTTTTGCTCTTAAACATGTTTTGTTTGAGACAAACATTTGCATTGTCTTTTTTTTTTTTTTTCTTTGCATTGTTGGTCAGGGTCGTTTGTTTTCCAGTAACTATATTATATTGTTGCAATAGATGGTCTTTACCTCCTTTTGTTCCCCTTCTCTATTGTAATGGCCGTTATGTTTTAATGTTGTAAGTTGATTTATTCTTGATAGTCATGTTTTGGGATTGTTGGATGTGATGGAAGTATAAATGCAATGATTTCAATGAAATAAACCATAGAAGTTAGAAGTTTTCTTTTACATGTTTGTAGGTCAATTCATCCATATTTCTCAAGAAACATCTTATTGTCTACCTGCACTAAAACTGTTCATCCAAGCGGGTTTTTTCTTGATCCGGTCTGGAACTCGGATAATTAGGTTCCGGATGCAGTTAGAACCCGGGCCTAAAACCAGATCACCCTACACAAAAACCCGGTACTTGGGTTTTTAAAAAAAATTGATCCTAGTATCAAAATGATGCCATTTTAGGCTGGGAGTTAAAATTACTTATCCTGTTCGATCTCTCAACTCTCAACCTCAAGATCTCTCTCTCTCTCTCTCTCTCTCTCTCTCTCTCTCTCACACACACACACACACACACACTGAAACCCTAACCTTCTGGCACTCTTCCTTTGCCGATCACTCTGTTGCTCCGTTGTCGACTTCAAGAACCCAAGGTTAGTTTTTCTCTGTCTCTCTCTCTCTGAGCTATTATAACTAATGAATTCTTGTAACTCTCTCTCTGCCAATCGAAGCTCCGTTGCCTTGTCTCTGTCATCTTCATCACTCTGTGTCGCTCTGTTGTCGATGTCAAGAACCCAAGGTTAGTTTTTCTCCATTTCTCTCTCTCTTTCTCTTTGTGTTGGAGCTTTTATAAGTGATGGATTCTTTTATATCTCTTAGCTTGTTTTTGAAGAGTGTTGGATTGGTAGATGTTGTATGTCCTTTTGATTCTAGCTTGGTTTGTTCTCTGCATTTTATTTTGATTTGGGTCTGTTTTGTTCTCTGTGGTGCCTATTGTTTTGTTCAATTTCTTTCCTAAACAGATTAGATTTTTTCTGTAATATTTGAGGGTTTTTGGTGCTAGCATTTTTCTTCCCAGGTTTTGGTGTGTTGGATGACTTGTTATGTCTGGCAGTCTTACTCAGATTATTGGTTTCGTTCCTTTTTGTTTTGTCTAATCGAACTCAGATTGGGCTTTTATTTCCTTTTTATTTTGTTTTGTCAATTGCAAAATTGGTTGAACTAGATTGGGCTGCTGGAATCTGAATTGAATGTTGTTCATGCATGATTGCCGTTTGGGCAAACTATGGGGTTTTTTGTTGGTGTGGTTCTGTTTGGATTCTCATAAGATGAGAAACATTTTGTTTGTTCGCATAGACTTTCTATGAAATTATTAACCCACAAATATAAAGTTTGGAGCCATTTTTGTATACCATCTTGTGCACTTGAGCTATGTCTATTCTATTAATATAATCATGTACTTATAAAAAAAAAAGAAGTCTGGAGCCATTTGCACTTGAACAAAGATGGGGATTGTAGCTGTGAAATAATTAGTATTTAGAAAGAAAAATTGGGTTTGTTGACAGAAAAAAAATATAATTCACTAAAACAAGACTAAGCATGTATACCATCAAAGTTGTTGTGGGAAAGGTCTAAATCTAAAAGCATGGTTAATTTTCCAACTTCCAGGGGTACTCTTTGAAATTATTTGTTCCTAAATCCAAACTTTGCAGATGTTTGCACTTGAACAGGGTGGATGGGATAGAACCTGTGAAAAGGTTACCATTTAGAAGTAAATATTGGGGTTTGCTAGCTATAGAGAGAGAGAGAGAGAGAGAGAGAGAGAGAGAGAGAGAGAGAGAGAGAGAGAGATTGTCCATTGAAATGATTTGTCCACAAATCTAGAATTTGTAGCTGTTTGCACTTGAACAAAGATGATGAGATTGTCCCTGTGAAAAAATTACCATTTAGAAAAAAGTATTGGAGTTTGAGTTTGCAAACCAACTAAAGATTATAATCGAGCTATCAAGGTTGGGTTTGGGTGTTGAGAAGTGTTGAGGTATGTTGTAAATAGTAGTGAAAAAGTATGTGAAAAGTAATAATAGAATATTGAATAGTAATAAAAAGTAGGTGAAAAGTAATAATAAAGTAATGAATAGTAGTACAGTATGTTGAGAAGTATTGAGGTACTTTCAGTACCCAAACACACCTGCAAAGTTGTTTTGACTAAGGTTTAACTCTGTAAGCTTGGTTAAGTTCTCCATTTCTAGGAGTTCACCTGAGAAATTTTTAGGAGCGACCAAAAAAAAAAAAAAAAAGTCATAAAGTTGGGAAGCTAATTAAACAAATGTGTTGGTACTCCACCTAATATCATATTACTTCATAGTTCAATAAATTTGAAGTGTAGACATGTTGAAGAAAACAGAAGGCATTGAACAGAAAACTTATTTGATTATTGGTTTTGCTGCTGTCTTTATCTTAAAAACCTGTATGTTTTTTTTTTTTAATTATTATTTGTCATAATATATGGTGGTGGTCAGCTCACTTTGCCAATTTATCATATTACTCAGATTATTGGTTTTGCTGCTATCTTTATCTTAAAAACTTGTATGTTCATTTTTTAATTATTATTTTCCATAATATATGGTGGTGGTTTGTCGTGCTTTTAACTTGTAAGTTTGTAACTCCATTTTAATAGTAATGCAATTGCACTTAAAACAGATGGAAGAAGATACTATGAGTTGTAACGTTGGTACAACCTAGGGGATTGGTGGTGACTCCTCTTCTATTTCAATGGATGTAGAGGAGCATGGGAGTCTTTCAACCCCTTCATCCACATATACACAACACCTTACCCGTTCCATCCCACCTTTACCCAAGAAATCCAAAAAAGCACCTAGCAATTAATCGGTGGTATAGGAACACTTTACTAGAGTGGAACCTATTGACTATGATAGCTTGAAAGCTCAGTGCAATTATTGCGCTAAGCTATTCAATTGTCACTACAAGAATGACACTTTATACATGATGCACCACCTCTAGAATGCGTGTGAAACCTCTCCTCTTAGGATTGAAGGAGTTGGAAAAAGTCAAACTTTGAGTGCTAAGAGGGATGCAAAGGGAAGAGTGTGTAGCCCACAAGGACTAGTGAAGTATGATGCAGAAAAACTTAGGGTGTCAACTACTAAGTTTTTTTTATTAAGTGTGAATTGCCTTTTAGGCTTGTAGAGCATGATGGGTTTATTGAGTTTGTGGCCAATTTGGAGTCTAGATTTACATTGCCATCTTGAACCACTTTAAGAAGGGATTGTGTTAAAATGTATAACGAAGAGAAGATATAGTTAAAAAAGTTGTTAGATAGTCAAACAATTTGTCTTACCATCGATACTTGGACATCGGTGCAAAATATGAACTACATGTGCATTACTGCACATTTTCTTGACTATAGGGGCAAAACTATTGGGAGTGTGCTAGACTTGGGATTGCATGAATAGGGTATTGATAAGATTTTGACCATCCCAGTTGATAATGCCTCCTATAATGATGTTGCTATTGATTACATGAGGAGAATAATTGCATGAACTTCATTTTGTTGACGCGTGTATTTTCTTTCAAAGTTCATCAATGAAGATTGATACATCCAATCCTTTGGTACATTTTTCGAAAAATTTACATTTGACATTTTTTTTATGGCTGAATTAAAGCACTAAAATTTTCACCTCACTTGTTATTTCTTTTTGTAGCCCGTCTTTCTAAGAGGAGAGAAGTATCTACTTAAGGGACTGATCAGTGTTGAGTATAGCACAATTAATGGTGTGTTTGAAGTAACCGAGAGTATCACTGTGGACATTCTTAACAGTGATGGCTGTGTAGTTAATGGTACCATAGCTCAAGTTAGTTCCAATGACAATGATCAAACAGTAAAGTTAGATCTTGATTGTTTCAATCACCTTCTGATTGCTGTTAGAAGCTGTTTTTGCCTTCTGCTTTCTTTATGATTCTAATGCAATGTTGTGCTTGATTACAATGGATTGAAACATAAACCAATTCCTAACACTTTCTCTTCCAGAGGCAGCTCTACTTTCTTCACTGAGACCCCTGAGTGAGCGCAATCTGCTGCGGTTAAGCTCCAAAAGGTCTACAAGAGTTACAGGACTTGAAGCAACCTTGCAGATTGTGCAGTGGTTGTGGAGGAGCTATGGTTAGTTTCTCTCAGCGTTATCTAAACATGTGAATTCTTTTATGTTCTTTAGTTCTGAATTTTGAGAACTTGATTCGATGAGTAGGAGGAAAGCATTGGACTTTGCTGCTCTAAAGCAGGGTTCTGTGTCATTCTTCGATGTTGGGAAACTAGAAACCACTGTTTCAAGGTGGGTGAGGGCAAAGAATACAGCAGCCAAGGTGCTTGTACACCATAAGAATTCCAAGCTTCTGCATAACGTGATTTTATATCTTCTTGATCTGCTGGAGAATTATTTCGATATTGATTAAGAAGAATTACTAATTGAAAAATTAAGAAGGCTAAGAAATCAAGAGATTCCAAGTATGAGATGGCTCAAAGACTGGCGCTGCAATAGTGGGTTAATGGCTGCCACTTCAAGATCAAGGCCATTGGCTTTCCTGCAAGACCATGGACATGGAGCAGCCTGGCCTTCAACATAGCTTTAGAAGTGGTAGTGCGGAAATGTCTAAGCCTTGTGTGAAGCTGGGAATGGGAATTTAAAGAAAACCGAGAAGATTGGTGGTTAAACATAAAGGGTACGGGTGGAAGGGTGAAATAAAACATGATGATGTATGGTTTACGCCATTAGTTACTGTGGATTACAGTTGGAGATGTGGGCTGATGCCGGTGGTAACCTGGATGCTTACTGCTGCTGTGGCCATTGCTGGCATTCTATTTCTTCAAGCTGTATGCTGCTTTGATGCTTGCCGCTGTTCCTTCTGTTTGCTGCCTGGATATTTGTTGCTGCTGTTGTAGCTAGCAATATTGTCATGCTATTCATTTCTATGGAGCCGTGGGGTACTTCATTTTTATTAATAGAATATTTTGTATTTTGTAATGTAATGTATATATATTAAACAATGTATTATGTAGTGGATTGCATTGTGTTGCATGCATTTTACATGATGAATATAGGATTTTTCTTTTGTTTTACACGCATTTAGTTAAAAGGGTAATTAGTTGTTTCTAGCATTAGTTTTTATTTTTATTTTTTATATATAAAATTTAGTTTTCCATTTTGATATATTTCTATTACCATGGACCATGTTCAATACATTAATGTATTATGCTTTTCAACATTATTATTTTCTTAAAATAATCTAATACTTATAGGCTTTTATATATACAAAAAAAAAAAAAAAAAATCCTGGAACTCGATCAAAGTTTTGAATACTGTTTAGCTGGCTGTTTCGGTTAAGGCACTGGAATGAAATGTTTCAATATCGGTACCATTTTAGGACAGTCTATATATATATAAATTAATTATATATGTATAAATTATATTTTAAAATAACATTAAAGAGTCTTGAAAAGTTAAAACTCATATAAATAAAATGTAATAATACTTATAAGTTTTCAATCCAACTATTTTAAAAAAAGAATCACTCATCTTCATCATGAAAAGTGGACTATGGATTTGATTTTCAATCTTCGAGAAAAGGAGATTAAAAAAAGTTAAAAAAATAGACTTTAGGGGTGTGAAGTGCAAGTTACAAAAAAGTAAGGATTTTTACATTAATTATAAAAATACATTAATTATGATCGGTACATTGAAAATTAGCTGGTATTGACCAAAATGTACCGATATGATTGGCATTTAAACCATTACGAAGCATATACCTTCCTTATACAGGTCATTTCTTCAATATAGTAAATACTGGCCATACTGGCTAGTACAACACGATATTCAAAACCTTGACTTGGATTTACAGGTATCAAACTTTGTTTCATGTAGGTTCCTGTTCGAGTCATAACCCGGGTCAACATAAGCCGGGTTAGAAATTCGATTTTGAGCCGAAATTCAAGAGAACAGTCTTAACCTGCACAAAATGTTAGGAAGAGTTACTTATCACAAATTTTGTTCCTTTTAACTCAACTTTCCATAGTTCTTTTGACCTACCAAAACAAAATCATAGGAAAAATATATGTTTTTAGATTTTATTTTCAAACCCAACCTATTCAATTTATAAGTGAAGGAAACGTACATGTACAACATTTTAGAGCCAATTGTCCTCATTATTTAGTAACCATTATTTCTTATCTTATCATTTAAAAATTTAGCTATCAAGTTCTTCGACCCAATTACAACTCCTAAAAGAGTCATAGACTAATGATAGGTAAAATCTCCTAATTGAAGTTGACAATTAATTTCACACGATACTCCAAGTTTCATTCAAAAATTAATATGATCATGGGTTGCGTGGAAAGTAAATATTTATAGCGGTAACTTGTGAGACATTTTCTTGAAAAATAATAATAGGCTTACTACTCTCTTACTTACCATTTTACTATTCTTTTAAATAGTAAATTTAAATTTACACTAGAATAGTAAATTTAAATAGTAAAAGAGTAGTAAGTATATGATCCAAACTTCAAATTGGTAACTGTTTCCACGACTCCTATTAGCATCATTTACAAAACCTACTTTCACCCAGGAAGTACTCAATGAGAGAGACTTAGCATGTTTAGCTATTTTCATATGTGGGTTGGTTTACTAATGAAGTTGTGATTGTAATCTGGACTCAAGACAATATCCACTAGTTTGGAAAGTTGAATTACAAAACACAAATGATATTCATTATTTCTCTAATCATCATTCTTTCGTCTCATGTCATTTTCAGAGGTAGCATCTGCGAACCAACCAGGTGGGGCTTAAAACGTCCGAGTCATCCGAGCATTGGGTTCGTTGGGTTCATCAATGGGGCAATAAGAAACTGCAAAATGCAAATTCCACAGTCGATGTGAAGAAATTTGAGGGATAAGTAAAACAAAAATCGAAATATGCACAAAGATGGCTGAAACTCATGGCTCGTGCTTCTTTAAGGACCAATTCACGCTCTTTCATTTTTTTATTTTATTTTATTTTTTCAAGCACATATCGAGAGTTATATATATGGCAATACCGAGAGTAAACTCCAATTATAACCACGAGTGGATTTTATTAATATTATTTTCTGGCTCAGAAGAAAAAAATAAAAGAAATAAAAAGATGAGATAAACTACCACTTGATAAATCATAAGCCAGAAGAGACATGTTAACCTCGAGTTGCCTGACAATATATGTAAGATTGGTAACTATAGAGCAAAACATATAATAGAGCTTAACATACAGGATCTATACGTTCAGGTTCAATGTATTTTCTCTTCACTCACCTTGGTAAAGGCTTACTGTATGACAAAGAGAGAATTTTTAGCTTTCTCTAGAGAATGAAAACCCACACACACACACATAGAGAGAGAGAGAGAGAGAGAGAGAGAGAGAGAGGAAACTTTGCATACTAGTTGCCATCAAAATCCAACGGTATGGTGCTTAGCAGTGTTCACCATCCCACCCTACCTCGCCCCGCCCTGAAAACACATGTTTCAACCCCAACCTGGTTCAGGCTATTCCGATTAAACAATCACCCGATCCGAAAATAATTTCAGAAGAATCGAGTGTTTTGATCTGATTTTCCCCCTGAAGGTTAAAAACATATCAACCACTTTATTAGCTCTATCTTTTTTCTAAGAGAGAGAGAGGGAGAGAGAGATCTTCATGAAATCTTGTAGAGCCAATTGTCAAAATTTAATCTTTTATGATTAATTAGCATTAAGGGCACTGGAAGTACACTTGAGCAGCTCGGTTTGCATGGCACTGTGCCCATTACTATGAAATTGTGTTGCATCAAGCAGCTTTGGTTTGATAGTGGAATTTGTGGCGTTGTTGCTTGAAATTGTGGTGTTGTTGATATAGATGCCTCCCATAAATGAGAACACAAAAGATATGTAAAAATAATAATATTTCATTTGTGTGAGTTTTAACATTGAGCCAACACTAAAGCAGCCACGATCCAATAACTTATGAGATGTCTCACAATTCATACATTTTACTCTCTTATGAAATTCTCTGTGGGTTTGGAATTATATAATCATTAGGCCATTAAAGTACTGTTCATCTGGGTTTCAACTTAGGAACTCGGATATATTTGAATAGAAACCTAGGTTTTAAACTCAGGCAGGGTTAGACCTGGGCGGGAACCCCTTTTTTATTTTATTTTATTTTATTTTAATAAAAACATTAGAATTCACAAAAAATGATAAGATAACTTAGTCAAGCCTTGGTCTTTCAATTTTGACTCGAACACAAGTTAAATTGAAAATTTTTGTTGTGAATTTTGTATTCATGAATAACTCATTTAATATTAGAGCAAGTTCGAATTTATTTGCAACCTGGCCTGCTTCATTTTGCTCTAATAGATTATATTATTATATAATAACATAGTGTACATGAAGATTTTAAAACTATAAAATCTTAGTGTTTTTCTTTTGAATCAACAATTTCTCATTCTCATTCATTCATAACTGAAACATGTTCATTACAAATCATCTCTCTATTTACAATAAAATTGATCTAAGCGGGTCCATCTTCAATCCAACAGCTTTCTCCCTTTGTCTGCAAAGCTCTCTTAATAAGTTCATGAGCAAAACTGTTTCCTTCTCTGAAAATAAAGCCAAACTCACAATCTGATCTTTTAGTCAAAACACATCTGATGTCTTCTACAATCTGCCCCATCCAAGCATCTATAGGAGCCTTTTTATTGATCTATTTAACCACCTTTTGTGCATCTCCTTCAAAAATTACACTTCTTATGTTCAGTTCTAAGACCAACTCCATGGCCCTTAGCACGTGAGTTTCACGCGTCGTCATGCCAACGAGAGCTTATCGCCATCAAGCGCGGCACCACTAGGATCAATGGCTTTGGTTCTCTCAGAATCGACCACCACCTTGTTTCTTAGAGTGGCGCGCGTACCACAGACAGTGAAGGTTTTATGCTGACGTATCAACGCATCATTCAGTTACTATGTTTTTATGTTTCTGCTTTCCCTAACTGATGATCAAGACAAAGTGGTCGGGAAAGACTCACATAGCCAATCTAGACGGACAAAATGCAGCACACTTCATTTCATTGTGACTTTTAGTCGCAGTTTGATAGTTTATTTATCAGATTATTCTAAAACCGTTTCAAACGGCTTCTCCTTAGTGGAAAATGGGTGAGTCTTTTGGGATGATTGTTGGGGACTCTTACCCCATTAAATCTTGTATCATGTAACTTTTTAATTTATCTATAAACTTAGCTTACAAAAAGAAATATGAGGAAAAAGCCCATTGATGGATGAATGCTAAGAGAACCATTCAATCTTTATCTCCATACTCCAACTGACAGAATTATTTATTATCAACAAGTTGTGTAATTTAGTCGTTTGTCCGGACCTGGCTTGTTTTTCTTTCGTTACCCAGTTCAAACTTCAGAAAAGTTGGGTCACTGTTCATTTATTTTCTTTTTACTTGAACTCGAGTGCAGCGAAGACTGATAGTTTGGACCCGATCTGTACAGATTCCTCACATTTTTTCTACCCGTCAATCCTAGATTCCTTGGCTAGTCACTTTTCTACATCAGTTCCACTCAAAAGTTAAGGAAAACCCCAAATGAAAAATACACACCGTAAATACATAAAATAAGTAGAATTGTAACAGCGCACATCGTAAATCCAAATTCTGTTTAATGTCTACTATATCTTTTTCATCACCACCCTCCTTTTCATCCCCACCCACATGCTCATGCCTAAAGGACTGGCTCCCGCTTCCTCTCATGAACTTTTGGTTGGTACACTCGTCACATGATATACAAGACTGATCTGAAGGGGTTGGTTTCCTTTTTTACCGTTATGAGAGAGAAATCTTGGAGATAAAACCTTATCATTGAAACCAAACCGCTTTGAAGAAGGAAAAAGTAGGAAAAACAGAGAGAAAAGGCAAACACAGCTAAAAGCCTACACAGCTAAAAGCCTACACGGCTATGCAGATAATGAATATAAAAGGTGTTGTTCTGCCATAATTCTCACTCCTCTCCGGATTTCCAATTTCCAGTTTAGAGATTGAGGACCCTCCAGTGGATGACAGCATGTAGATAAAAGAGCCCTCGGCTTTAGCATCAACGAGCCAGATCTTGTGGGTGAGACCTTGATCAAATTCTTTCATCCTTCTCTGTTTTAACAAGTGTTTGATCCTCTGTTCTTTGTCCAAAGTCAAAGTCTTTCATAGTATAAGTCGATTGATTCTCTTGCAACCTCAATTAAGTGCCATGCATGATTCAATTGGAATTCCTGCTTGTTTTTCATCCGGGGAGAGGCCAGCTGATGACCCAGCAAATGTAATCAGGTCAGGTCAGAGTGTATCTATGTCAGTATATCTAACAAAGATTGCCGGTCAGTGTCGTCTGATCAACATAACATGGTGTAAGAACGTGTTACAACATGGCCTATATGTTTCTGTTCGAGGACCAGATGGAGATGAGCATCATCGGTGCAAGGTCGAGCTCAAGGCTTGGTATTTTGGGAGGAAACAAGGCTCAAAGCATTTTGTGATTGATGGTAAAACAGTCTATGTGTTTTGGGACCTTAAAGCTGCAAAATTCAACAGCGAGACTGAGCCACAATCAGATTACTATGTTGCCATTGTTTGCGAAGAAGAGGTGGTTTTAGTTGTTGGTGATCTAAAGAAAGATGCCTTCAGAAAAACGGGTTGTAGGCCAGCTCTTATCGAACCCACTTTGGTTTCAAGGAAGGAACATGTGTTTGGCAAAAGGAAATTCTCCACAAGAGCCAAATTTCAAGAGAAAGGTAATGTTCATGACCTCTCAATTGAGTGTAATAGCGCTATCAGCAATGAGAACTCTTTAGTTGGGTTTGATCCAAAAATGGAGATTAGGGTAGATGGGAATCTAGCAGTTCATATTAAGCACCTTCAATGGAAGTTTAGAGGTAACGAGTGCATCAGTGTAAACAACACTAAAATAGAAGTTTATTGGGATGTCCACGACTGGCTCTTTAGCTCTGGTACAAGGCATGGTCTGTTCATATTTAGGCCAATTTCATTATCTGTACCTCAGTCATCAACATCAGCACCGTCTTCTTCACCTACATCAACACATTTGTCAAACCAGGAATCCAATATTTCTGCTTCTGGAGATGAAGATAAGGCAGGTGGGTCTTCCAGGTATTCCTTGTTTTTCTATGCCTGGAGGGTAGAATGAATTTGCAGAGTGACCTCTCTGGTAATCACCATCATCAACATTATAAAAAACACAGGCATAGCCATGTAGTTGAAGACAAAGATGCATCTTCCAAGTTCATTGAAATTTTAAATGGTGGTCTTTGAATTGAGCTCTCACAAAGAGGAAGCAGAGAAAGAGAAAGTTTGGTCTTTGGAAGCTTAATGACCAACACAAAGGGCCCAAAGTGAGTTGGTATCGTGGTACGTATCTACAGCTGGGATTGAATAATATGGACATGATTGGACGTGCCAGATTGGATCACATCCATCTGCTAATAGTTCGATAATTCTCCAATCCCCATTACCCATCCTTAGTTGCTCTATTATGATGTGTGTGTTTTCTTTTCTTTCTTTTTTCTTTTCTTGAGTATCCATCCAGAGGAAAACGTTAATGAAGACCCATATAGGTGACAGAAGCACCAAACAAAAAGAGCTTGTATATATATGTGTGATGTATATATTGATATTGTATAAACTGTTCTTGTTATTGTCCCAACAGATTCTTACTAGGACCATTTTCTGCTTTGCAGGGGAAATAGATCAAACAAGGCTGAATCTGAAATAGTAATTAAAATAAAAATGCAAGTCTTCAACACTTTGGAGGATACTGATTTTTCAATCCTCTTTACCAACTCATCATCACTAAAATCCAACAAAAACAAACAGTCATTAAGCCATCTAATTCTGCAGGAAATCCTTCTTAATTTTTTCCCCTTGGAGCCTTTAACGATAGGACTTGTAGTTTTGAACCACCTCACCTCATATACTATTGAGTTTGTCACTTTTCTGAACACCCAGCACTCGAGATTGTGAAATCATTGTCATGATACATTATTTATTTATTTATTAAAAGAAATGTAACAAATGACACAAAAACAGAAAAAGACTACATATGACCCGTTACAGGAGGATTCTCACATGCGGGTGTAGCCATAAAGATGGAGGGGTGATGGATGCTTGCATGATTTGGGCCTGTGGTGGCCAATCTCTCTAAAAGGCTGTTCCCTCCCTCCCTGTTGTGAAAAAGTTCTTTGGAAGATGAAAAAGAGCAGTGAGAAGATGATAAAGCTCACTGAGCCTGACCCCAAATAAATAAATCAAACGGAGAGAGAGAAAGAGAGAGAGAATGTTCCAAGTGATTTCAGTGGTCCATTCCTATGAATGACAGGGTATTTTCAATGAAATTGGTGGGTCCGAAAATGAGCCATTAGCTATTTGTTGGAATATCCACTTGTTAGCCGCCTCAGTATAATGGACCCCATCCCAATTAATCCGAACCGTCGGATCTTTGCACGATTTTGCAATCACAATCTCTTTGCCATTTATAGTCGTCTTTGCTCCACACTTCATTAACCTATTGAAATTGTATTTCCCACCGTGCCCGCAGCATGCTATCAGTGGGTCTTGGAATCCTTCAAATTAAACCCCAATCAAATAATTAATTGGTGATCAAGTTCTCAACTTATCAAACCAAAGCAATTCTTCAATTAAATTTTCTCTAATGGAGAAAGAGGACACGAGGAAATTAAAAATACCTTGTTCTTGGGCTTGGGTTATGAGGGTGTACTTCACTGAGTAGACATCAATGTAGGTGATTGTGGCCTCGGGAAGTTCCTTTCTGAGTTGGGCTAGGGTTTCTTTCAACCTGAGGTTGAAATATTGGGCCACCTCATTAAATGGAGTGGCGCACCCATATTTATCTATTTGGGCTGCCGTGACAAGAAAGCGATCCAAAATGTAAGGTAGGCAGCCCACAGGGCCTGTGTTGTGTATCCAAAATGACCTTCCCCCTTCACCATATATCTTCTGCAATGTTAAGGAAAGCAAAGCAACCCGTGATTAAACCATAAAGGCTGAGAGAAAAAACAAAAAGAAAGCCATTTGTTTTACCCTAATAACATTTGAGAACTGGCCCAATACATCAGGAATATATGCCTTGACTTGTTCAGTGGTCATGTTGAGTTTGTAACCAGCAGTGAGATCATTTTGACCAATGTCAAAAGTGTAGAGAGCTTCAGAGAAATAATCTTCCTTTGGCAACAAATTCTCAAAGATACCTCCTGTGCCAGATTTTGAAACAGTCCCATTGAGAATAATAGCCTAAACCAAGTAAAGCAATTGGCAGGAAAGGAGAGAGCAATTATAACACCTACCTTGTTTTTTAAATACTTGGGATCTTCTGTGAAAATCTGAGAATTGAACAAACTGCACGTCCAATGAAATGGGGCTATATCCACTTTGTGATTTGGTTGTGTTTTGGGGTCTGATGGTTGATCCAGCAGTAGCAAAATTGGCTCCATGGCTAAAGTTTGAACCCACCGAGTCCAGATAAGCACTGAGATAAGGTAATCCTAAGCTTTCCGCTGAAAACCAACAAGCAGTATGCTACTTACTTCTGTTTCATTCTTTGAGAAATTTTACTTATAAACAGATGTGGATAACGAAATGGGTAACTTACGTAAAGTAATTTGATTTGAAAGATAAATTTAAAAATTTAAATCTTATAAATTAAATTTTGCCATTTAACTAACGTGAATGATGTGCTATACTGACATTTAGGGGTGTAAAAATTAACTGTAAAACTGGACCGGCCTGAACTGGTGGAACCAGTCCAGTTCGGTTCCGGTTCGATGCATTTTAGGACCAGACCGAACCTATTTGCTATATTATATATTTTAAATTAATTTTATATAATATATAATAATATAAATTATAATTATACATAAGATAATGTTATTATAATTTATAACGAAAAATTTTAATCTTAAACATGAAAATTTATTTGATCATATGCTTTAATCATAAAATATATATATATATATATATTAATAACATTTTATGGTCAAATAAATTCTCAATATATTCTTTTTGATAAGTATATTAATAAATTAATAATATTAATATACATTAGTATATAATGTATATTAATTAAAATTTACCTTTTATGGCCTAATACTAATAGTCTAATATTATATTACTATTAGTAATATATTTTAAGTCTATATATAAATTACTATATAAATCACTATATTAAATAATTCTGTACGAAATAATGATATAGTAATACTAATACTATAGTTATAATAAATTAAAATCACTATAACAAATACTAAGAGATAGTTATTCTAATCCCTATAACTAATACTAATATATATACTAATATTATTAAAACTGAAAAATCGTGCCGAATCAGACGGGAACCGATAAAACCGGAGGTACTAGTTTAGGAGGATAACCGGTGCGTAATCAGTTTTCGAAAATGTAAAACCAGTGTATATCAGTTCGGTCTCAAATTTTATCCAAAATTGAACCCGTTACACTCCTAGACACCGAATTGAAAATAAAATAACTGCTAATGAAATACAGTGCATAAAGAACTGTAATCAATGGACAACCACATTGCCATTTCTACGTAATTAAAAGAAAAACCATTACTCAACTTGATTAACGACAAAAGAAAAAGCAACCCCCGATAAAAAATGTAATGAATATGAATATCAAAGTCTTCTCAATAAAACAAAATGTGTTTCATCACGGGCAGATGACAACAAAACTTCCTGTACTTGGTGAAAGTTGATTCTTGAGATCTAAGGCAAACAAAATAGAAAAACAGATCGCTTTCCTAATATCACAAACATATATGCAGCCATGCTTGATTTGTTTTAGGTTTTTGATTTGCCAATTTCGGAACGTTGAAGCAGCGATGATCATGCCAGCAGTAGCAGTGCCATGAATCCATCTTAATTAAAATGGATAGATGATTCAAGCAACAAAATGAAATCAATAATAATCGAAGGAAAGGTGAGAAAAGAAAGAAGAGAAACTGAAGTTCCAATGAAATCGATTACTAGACGCCCATCAGAATACCGTCCTGCTGGAGAGTGGAAATAGGTTTCTCCGTTGGGTGCAGGAGCTTCTCCAAATGCTGCCGATAAACCGCCGGTGTCTGAATTTGAGTCACCAAAGTTGAAGATGGCCGGAAAATTGCATTTGGTTATGGATACAGTAGGATTTGGTAGTAGTGCCATTGAAATTACAAGGGGAAAGATACCATAAATCATGTAGTTAGGTTCCATGAGAGAGAGAGAGAGAGAGAGAGAGAGGAATTACATAAAGAATAAGCATAGAGACAAGGAATTTGCAACCGCTAATGTCTTTATATATTTGTCTCCGTCTAAAAATGTGCTTCGGGCCCGTCTCTTTTTACAACGGAGATTGACCTTTTTTTTTTTTTTTTTTTTAATTTTAGTAAAGGAGCAAATATTTTTCTTGTTTAAAATAAGTTTTTTTATTTATTTTTAGATTCAAATATTGCATCATTCACTATAAACAAGCAGGTAAATGGAAATACAGAAATAAAAGTAGTCATTAGTCCTGGCATTACGCTCGATCTAGAACAGCCCTCTGCATCCATGGCTAAACTTGCTTGAATAAAATTAGGAGGATGTAACCACCATTAGAGAGTATCTACAACAACCCATGCATTCCGGGCCAATATATGTGCTGTCTCATTTCCGTGTCATCCAATATGAAGAACATCGAAAGATTGGAAATAAGATAATAATAACTGAATCTCCCTAATAATAGGGCTATAGCTAAATTCTTGGTTAGGGGTTGATCGAATGGCTTTAATAATAGTAAGAGTTCGCAAATTTGGACTTTTTTTTAGTACCTAATTCAAGTTCTGCTCAATAAACGCAAAATGGTGAGCACCAATGGAAAAGATGGAAAATCGTCGACCAATGTCTCCAAAGCATATGTGGAAATCAAGCCTTGATGAGCGCCAAGAATGCGTTTCTCATAGTAGCACCAAGCTTTAATCAGGATAATACTGCGTTTAAATAGATGATCTTTGTCAATCAGACGATCAACCTGTACATTAAGCAGCAACATGAACGTTAAAAATATTTTACAGCATAAAGAAGTTTCTGTTTGTGATGTTGTGAGGAATTGCTTTTTCTATGTTGAAAGTTATTTGGTGGCTCAACAATGTCAACAAGTTCATCAGCATCTAACTTCTTTATTTTGGAAACCTTCACCAAGTGGGCAGTGCAAATTGAATTTCGATGGGGCTATTTTCAGCCAGCAATATAAGTCTGGGGTGGGTGCAGTCTTGCAGGATGACAAAGGGAGTATGATTATGGCCATGTCAAGAAAGTAAGAAGGAAATTTTTTGGTGGAAGACATTGAGGCGTTAGCGGCCTTGAGGGTTTTATAAATTCTTCCTAATATGGGCAACATAACCCTACAAACTCCAAATGACTAAAGGCAGCCGTAGAAGAGACCCACATGATTAGGGTAGACACTTTTTATTACAACTTTGTAAACAAACTGCATGTGTTAGTGAGTTGTCACGTCTAAATGAGCATGGAAATTGCAAACAATTACAAAAATGATACGAGGCTATGGTACCCAAAATTACTAGCAAAACTGTACCTAAAGAAAAGGAAAGCCAACGAAAAACATTGAGTCATACTACATTATAACACCTTAAAAATACAGACTCTACTCTGCATAAAAAAATTAATCAATCTAATAAAACAAAAGGTGTAATTTTTGAAAATTTTATTTCCCTGCAATGAACCGGCTCTGTATTCAATAAATCGTTAAATTCTTCGAATACAACTGGTTAGCTCTATATAGTCAAACATCTGATTACTGTGCAAGCATTTATATTTAAATTTACAGAAAAGGCTACCTGTTCGAGAAAACATAGTGTACAGAGCCCTCCTAACTGATTGAAGGAAATATCGACCACAAGGTTCTGTACAAGACATTTTACAAGCTTCACCTGCCAACAAATAATCCAAAACTCACATTTCTTAACCTCATATGATGCAAGATGTAACCAACTATAAGAAACACAATGCGTAACTCCTAAATTTGAAAACGCTGCCTATCTTATAAAAAGAGCAAATTAGTGTGGTGACAGGTATGCAAGCATGCAATCATCGTGGATGGTGAAGCATCATGCCATAGGGCAGTTATCACATTGTGAGGGAAATGATAGTATGGTTCAATAAGGGCAAGTCCCAATTCTACATGCAATCTAGTTGTGCCCTTAGATGTGAAAAGGACTTCCAGAAGGAAATGGTTAAATGAAATACATGAAGTTGTACACAGGACCCCTCAAAATTTGAACTTGTCTCAGCATGTCCATGACCTGCCAACTGGGCAGCCGTGACTTTACTGGAAAAGCATAGGTACATGATATATGCAATGAGAGAAGCATAAAGTTATACAAGTTTATAAGCGTGCCAGCCGATGAACTTAAGGACTCCCTCCCAGCAACAATCAGCAATAAGCATTTTGACGAATAGAGGACTCAAGTTTTGATACTTGTAGATCCATCTTGCTGCATAAAGTCATCCAGAGTTTTAGGGGGAGGGGGAGGAGATAGAGTGGGGGAACACCAATTATGGTGGTAACAGATATTAACTTTCCATGTCCAAGAATAAAATAGGCTAAAGCTAATAAAATGCTAGTGCCTCACTCTTCAACATTACCTGCATTATAAAACCAACCATGACAAGCAGGATTGCAATTTTTTATCCAACCTTTGTACGAGGGGGGTAAAATACCAAGGCCCAGGCCCAGCCCACCTGGTTGGGTGCTAGAGGATAAGGGGGGACAAGGAGGGACATGGGGCAGGCAAATGACAGGAGGCCTCAAAGCAAGTTAGAGGGAAAATGGAAAAAGTAAAAAAGTTGGTGCACGCAAAGGGGTAGGTCCTATCACTGCAAATCAGGGCACGCAATAAAAGGATATATAAAAAGCCTCAAACCAGGGGCCAAAAACTTATTCTTCTTCCTTAGCCTTTCTCTTCAACTTCAAAGGACTCTGGCGCAGGCGTTGTTCTCCAGAAAACGTATCTATAGCTTTCCTTGTACAGTAAGAGATGAGAGGTCATGAGAGTTTGTAAACAAGAATGTTATAGTGAATTTCTCCTCCCCAACCCCCCGTGGACATAGGCCTAGTGCCGAACCACATAAATCCTTGTGTCCATTTTGTTTTATTTTCTCTGTACTTGCTTTCTATTCACTGCCATGGACGTACGCACTGACACTGTATGGCTCTATTGGAACACTGCTAGGAGCCCCAAACGAGGCCCAGATCACGTCAGTGGGCTGGGGAATGACTCTTTCTCTCCCTCCGGCCTATTGAGCAATTTTTACAATACCAACAGTGGCTCCATCTGTGGAATCTGATTTTCCCTTTTCGTCGGAGGTAGGAGAAGGACAATTTCCCAACACGCTAAATAATTACCGGTCGAGCAGATGACACCCTTCCATATGAGTATTCTTATGCCTTTAATTTTTAAGTTTCTAAATTTCTAAACACTCCAAACAACAACCACAAACCATGTAAAAACACTAGGATCATTGAGATCCATCACTGCCCCAACCACTCTATCAAACTGAGAGTGCTCATCCAAAAGATACATATCCTTTTCAAAATAATTAACCCAGACTTTTGAAATACTAGAGCATTTGCATAATGCATGGTAAGCATCTTCATTCTCCACAAGACATAAATCACACATACAGGAATCAATTATCTTACGATGATATAGCTGTCTTTTGGTGGGTAAGCCATCTGCCCTCCACGGAAATTTTTTTACTTTATTAGGTAAGTGCAAATGCCAAATACTCTTCCAGAATGATTTATGTGAGCTCGCATGTGAACTAGTTCTATCTATAGTAACATTTCGTAAATGAAACACTAAATGATAGGCTAACTTCGTACTAAACTGACCATTCCGTGTACAACCCCACACTATCTTATTAGCATTCCAATGAGAAAATAATAGAATTTTAAGGATTTCAGAAGCCTCAAATGGAAGTAATACTTGGTGTATCAAATTTGTCTTCCATCGACCCGACTGTGAAGAGTCCAATAAATCACTAACACATGCATCAGCAGCAAGAACATTACAAGCAGTAATAACTTTCCTGTTTGGTGAACTCGGCAACCTATTATTTGGCCAAATTTGCACTTGTACTCCTCTTGCAATATGCCACAAATGATCATATTGAACAACAGATTTAGACTCAAATATACTGTGCCACACATAAGACGGATTAGAGCCGAGATTAAATGATAAAAAATTAGAGTGTGGAAAATATTTGGCCTTGAAAACCAAATAAAAAAGAGAGCTTTGGTATGTTTGCAACCGCCAGCCTTGCTTAGCTAAAAGAGTCATGTTAGATACTTCCAAATCCCAAAATCTCATCCCATTAGAAAGTTTAGAATGACATAAATGTTTCCAACTCCAATGAACCTTCCTATTGTGCTCTCTTTGTCCCCACCAAAAACATGCAACCAGCCCTTCTAAATCACAACACAGCCCTTTTGGTATTTTGAAGCAATTCATGGCATATGTGAGAATGACCTGAACCACAGTTTTAATCAAAACCTCATGACCAACCTACGATAAAAACTTCTCCTTCCAACCTTGTAACTTTGCCTAGACCTTGTCTTTAATATCCCTAAAAGTGGTTAATTTCGATTTGCCAACAAAATAAGGTAATCCAAGATACCTATCTTGAGATTGAATAAAGTGAACTCCCCATAGTTCCTTTATGGCATTTCTAACTTCTACATTCACATTTCGACTCAATAATAACTTAGTTTTCTCCCTATTCAATAGTTGGTTTGAGGCAACCCCATAAAGAGATAAAATATTTTGAAGATGCCTATTTTCTACCATAGAAGCTCGACAAAAGATAATACTATCATCAACAAAAAATAATTGACTAACCCATGGAGCTCTATTGCAAACACAAACTCCCTTCACCAAATATTTTAATTCAACCTGCTGCAACATTGAAGACAAAGCCTCAGCACATATAACAAACAAATTAGGGAAAAGTTTGATAAGCTAGTGTTAGTTTGATAAGTATTCTAAGACATATAATACTCTCTACATAGTTTCCCATTTGCTAGAACTACCATGAACCTGAAAATAGAAAATGAGTGGCTGGGTGATCCCAATGAAGATACCTCCAACGATCAAGTTAGATTTTCGGACAATGAGTTAATTAAGATTCAAAGGTTCAGAGTCATTAGCCATACCTGCTCAGAGCACTGTCATTGGATTATATAAATGCCAGTGAAATGCATAATTTGACATATTTTACATAAAAATATCTAGATTATCCAAATACAAAATTATATGACTTTTACCTACAGTAACAACCATCCCTTCATATTTGACTCTTCACTGTTCAAAGGCCAAAGCAATAATTAATAAAACATCCCGTCCAATGCTATTTTATTTCCCTCAGAAATTTCTCTTCCTTGTTGGGAAATCCATCTTCACCATTTTCACTCTTTCCCTCTTCCCTCTTCTCTTTCCCTCTTCTCTCCGTCCAGATTTCTACTTCCAAATCATCATTTTTGCTTCGATCTATGTCCATAAATGAAGTGTGGAAATTTCTCTCGTATCTAATTATTTCAAGAAATCATCCCAAGTGCGTGATTATTTCTCTGATTTTGCTTCTGGTTTCTTACTCTCTCTCAGTTTCGTGGTCTGACACTCTCCCATTTCCGTGGTTCATCGCACATGTGATGCCCCCAGATTTCCGTTTGGGATCGGACATACATCTTAAACGTCGAGACATGTAACACAAGGTTACCTGCCCTCGTTCATGACATATAAGATGCAATGTTCCTAATATGCATCTAGCATTATGCAATATTCGCAGCGGATAAATTTTTTTTTGGAGTACTATGCACCAAACTTATAACATCCCAAATAATTAAAGCATAATCCATACATACTTAACAAAATAAATATCCACGATTACAATACGGGTCTCAGAAGACTGTAATCTCAAAATATGGGAGACTAGACTCCATATTTACAGTATCAAAATACACTACTGAACCAGTTCATCGAGTAACTCTCGTAACTCAACTAACAAGGCTAGAATACTGTCCAAAAAAATAATAACTATAGAAGCTGAAAGCTCTGCATCGCATCTACGGCGTCTAGTCAACCTCCTCCAGCCTATCGGTGTCTGCTCCCTATTCTGAACCTGACACATCGCCTGCCATTCGGGGAGAATGGTAGTTAGGACTACCACAGTGAGATTTGATTACAAATCTCAGCAAGTTAACAGAAAACTTTCACACAGGTTAATGATGCATGCATAGAAATAAAGGTATGAATGTACCATCAAAGTTAAAAGTAAATATAACATAACTTGACATAACATGGTATAAAATAATAAGCATAATGTGACATGACATAACATGGCATGAGCTGACATAATTAAACTAAAATAGAAATTTAGCTTGACGTGACATGAACTTAAATCGTAACATGGACGTGAACTTGAAACATAACATGGATGTGAACTTAAAGCTTGACATAAACGTAAACTTGAACATAACGTAACGTGAAATATGACTTGAACGTGAAATACATGAACTTAGAATCTTATTCAATTGACTTAATTAATAAAGTAACCATATGGGTGCTACACGGGTCTCCTTGAGCCGTGTGTCCTTGCCAATTACCGCATCACAACACAGGTATCTACACCAGCTGGGAGTGCATTAATACGTACTCCATAGTTGTTGTGGCCCCACGTATTCTACGTGTCACAATTGCTGTGTCTCACATAGTGAATGCTCTACAGTTGTTGTGGCCCCATGAATTGTTTATGTCACACTTACTGTGAACACATGTAAAATAAAAATATGGCTCCATCGGCGTTAATGTCTGACGCGCTCCAGTGACCAGCTAGTTAGGCCTCATTCGCAACCTATTAACTGTACTTCGTCAATCCAGGGAATTTCACACCTATTTAGACACTCCAGCGTGAACAAAAGAGTTTCACTAGGATATTATCCCATCATAGCACTTAGGGTCGTGATTGACATGAATAACTTAACATGATTATTCTCAAGATACACAAACTGTATTCGAGACCAGACATGACATGAATACGAAACGACAGAAGTTCTGACGTAGCGTAACGTGACATGAACGTAAGACGACAGACATAATGTACTTTGAGACATTAACATAACAGATAACATTTCATAACATGGTATAGCATGTAACAAACAATAGTTCATAACATGACATAACATAGAATATATTGTGTAACAAATAAGTATTTCATGACATAATAATTCATGTAACAGATAAACATGTGATAACATGGCATGGCATATATAACAACATACAAACATAAAATATAGTTTCTCTTACCCATTACACATACACAAAAAAACTAATAGTAAGTTAAGAGTTAACTTACCTCATTTGTCGCGTTCAATGAAAATAAAAGTGTGAAACATGAGGAACTGTAAGAGGATATTCTAAAAGTTAGAAATTTAATTACTAACAATTAGAAATGTTTAAAAGAGACAAATTAGAATAAAATTACCATTTTACCCTCTACATGTGAAAAAATGACTATTTTACCCATAATTTAAGAATTTCATATCCTAACTCCAAAAATTTTCAAAATTTACATTCCTCATGTAAATTTTGTCGTAAACTCAAAAATCAAATTAGAAAAATTTAAAACAAATCACAACTATGGAAAACACACTATGGCCAAAATATCCATAGGTCATTTCTCTTGATTTTTGTTGCAATTCCTTCCAACTTCAAAACTCATGCTTAAACCAAAATTTTGCAACAAAGATCTTCCTATCCTAAGTTTAAAACCATACTTAAAACATTCATTTAAAAAAACTAATAATCAACACCAAACTCTTTCGTAAAAAGATCCAAACACTTGAATCATAAGCTTTGTCCCTAAATCAAAACATCTCCAAGAATTCTAAAAAAATCAAATCTTACTTCTAACATATTCATAACATCATCTTAAGATCAACCATACTTTAAATAATCAAACTAAAGTCACCAAAATCACAAAATAACACTTGGAGTTTTTGGTTTTACATTTAGTCCAAAAACAGAAATTTTTTTTTAACTAGCTTTGATAAATCTCTTGATCAATGGCTTAAGAATGTGAGATCTTTGAAATAAAGCATCACATGGTTTAAAAATGTGTCCTAAAGAATATCCAACCATCAAACTTAAAATCACATGGCTAAAACTCAATAAAATATGGATCTAATCCAAAAACATCAAATCTTAGGCCTAACCGAAATTCTCTTATATAGAAAAATCATATCTTTGAAACTAATGCTAAATATCTTCAAAATAACATCCTAAAATGAAAATAAGCGACTTGGATCATCATATAAAAATATAAAAGCCATTAAAGTAAGATCAAACCACGAAATATTCAAACTTTCTCCAAATAAAAACTGTTTTTCCACTTACAGTTTTTAAGTTTCTAGATATAAGAAAATCTATCATCAAAAGTTTTAGTCATACAACAAAACTTTAATGAACACTCTTAAACACATGCTAACAACACTCCATAAAGGTTTCGGACCAAGATATGTCCATTAGCTTGGTCAAAAATTCCAAAACATAACATACTCTCCAGTTTCACACCCATAATGACCTTTCCATGGTTAAAAATACTTTTGACCAACCAAATGACCATGGAATGATACGAATAATATATTTACGGAAACTATACTCAAAAGGAACAACTTTTATGAAGGATTTATTGTGTGAAAATACTTAGAAATGGTCTAAAATCTCTACGCAAAAACACACAAAAATATGCCCGAGAGAGCTCTTTTGGGTTTCTCTCTAAGAACAGGGTGAAGAAGTGATGAAAGGGAAGTAAGTGTGACTTGCACGACTCAAGACTTCTGTAGGAAGAAGATATGGATCTGAATGACCATTGATTGGAGGTAGATATGTGACATAAAGTGAAAAATAGTGAAGGGAGAGGACAGCCTGCAGAAGCTATGAGGTATGGAGGTTGATGGGGTGAGTTTCTCCTTCTCATCAAGGCACTATTGGGTGCAGCCAAGGGCAGTGAATGGTCTGCCATGTGGGGGAGGAAACTTCTCCAAGAAACCTTACCAAGGTGGCCAAATTTGTGGGCCTTGGTGGGTCTCAACCAACTGGGCTTCAATTTGGGGTTTAAAAGAGATTTAGTTAGAGTTTGAGATGCTATCAAGTCCAAATCCAATTTTTCTTGGCCCAATCAAATTTTCAAGGTTTAAAATGTTGGATAAAGATGTCATAATAAGAATTTGAGAAATTAATATCATGTGGAAGTGATTTAATCAAGTGATTAAACACAATGCTAGAAATTGGATAAAAAAGGGTTTGAAGGCCAATTTAAGGTTTGAGGAAATCGTTTAGGGTTTCGGTTTCAACCAAGATTTTGGAATTTTAATTGGATTCCAACCATTTAGGGTTTCACTAGAGTTGAAAACCTCTTTGATCTGACTCAATTTGGTTGATCAGATGAAAAAGGTTTTGCTTAGGTGGCATGATCTTACACCTTGATTTCTTTCACAAATCCATCTAATGGTTCCTCTTTATGCCAAGTATCTAATACTATTCACTACATGTGGCTAAGATCTTACCAAGTGTGCAAATAAAACTTCTCTAACCTAATTTGGACATTCCACACTGTGATTTTGAAAACACTGCACTTAATACGCTTATCGAGGTTACTCTTCACTCCAAAAAAAAGCGTAATAAACTTAGTACTGAAAAATCCTAAATATTCATATTAACCTACAGTGAAAATCGTTTACCAAGACTCAACCCCGAAGTGCCCCTAAAAATAAATTAATAGTTTCAAACAGGCATTTCGTTCGAAATTATGAAAATGAGTTATTGGGCCATAAAATTCTAAATATTCTACTGAGTCTAGTGGCGCAGACCATAACATATTCTAACACTTCTAACTACCTCAAACAACTAAAATTGCATTTCTAGCACCATAGTGAGTGATAACATTAACTATGTTGACAGACTAAAACCTATGCGATTAGTTGATTCGTGAAAACTTACGGAGTTTTCACAAGGTTCCCATGTCTATAGAAATTTCACCATTGAATTTCTAGCGGGCTGTTATAGCACATATTCGACATCAACAGAATCTTAGCTCACGCCTGTTAAGTCTTGATATTCCATGGAACATTCACTTCAGCTAAGCTATTGGAAAGCTCTCTCACTCTTCACTTTGTTCTTGATGTTTCATTTTTCCTTTTATGCTTTTGTGTTAGGAAAAAAGAGGGAAAAAAATACGTCTTATAAGTTTGACATATTTAAATGTATATAAGTTTTGTTTGCTAGCGCTTCTGTGGGAAACGATTGAGAGGTGTCATGTTTTTTTTAATAAAAGAGAGGATACTAGAATGTTTTGGGTAGAAAAATGAGTTAATGCCCTTCATTATTACTAAGCATGGGATGATTGTAGGCATTACTTTCAATAACATCATCTTATTGTAGGTTCAATAAATCTCCCATTTCAAAAATCTCAAAAGTTTGTTCTAGACCAAAGCATGACTTCTCATATTTGGAGGAAGTGGCAAGAATCAAAGAGCAATAAAAAAAAAAAAACTCTGAAGAAGGTAGATCTTTGCTTGTTCACAATGAGTGTTGTCTATTTTGGACTATCATAACTTAAAGAATGGGACAATGGTTCATTTTGTGTATGGTGCTCACGTGCAAGAATTATTTGGTAACACTGTCATTTTGAGACTAGGCAGTATTTTTCTTATGCATTCTTATGTATTTTGAACAGTTGGAATTACCTGCTAGATTTATGTAGTTGGAATGATAGTTATGTATTTTGAAAAAAAAAAAAGAATTACCTGCTGGTGATGGTTACCTGCTGGTGTTTTCATTATGGAATGTTGTTGTCGAATTACCTACTGCTAGTGCTGTAAGCCAGTCAGTTCAGACCAGGGAAACTGACTGGACCGAGCTGCTCGGTTCGCACCGGACCAGACCAAATTTGGGACTAATCGGTCTTGGTCCCAAAATGTGTGGATCGATTGACATTTGGTCCAATCCTGGGGTATAAAAATTTTAGATTAGACCGGATTGAATGGACTAAACTCTCTATACATATATTTCTAAAAATAATTTTAATAATTTAATATATTATTTTTATACAGTAATTATATAAATTAATAATATAATTTTCATCTAATTTATTATCATTAACCATATAAAATACTTTTTTAATGAGTTAGTTATATATTTTACATTAATAATTCACTTAATTTTAATTTAATTATTTAAAATTTTTTTTAAAAAAAGAAAAAAATAATAATTTGGCCAGATTGAATGGACCGACCGATAGCTACTGGTCTCATCTGGTCCATATGCATGTTCGATTCGGTTCAGTCTGGGGAAAATTATGGATCGAAAATTTTGGTCCATCATCCCCCCGGATCGAACTAGATTGATTTACACCCCTACCTCCTACTGATGGTATTGATATTGTGGAATTAGTTACCTGTTGTTGTTGTTGTGTTTTAATTGTGGACTGTTGTTATGGAATTAGTTATCTTGTTGATGTGAATTAGCTGTCGCTTAACTCATTGGCAACAAGATTAAATAACTAAGTTTTGGTTTATCCACATTTACAGTTGGTATGTGGATAAACCAAAACAGATTGTGCAACTTATTCTCAACCAATCATTTAAAGATGAATCCCGTTGCAAAGTTTCAAGGGTTTATGAATCCAAAAGAAAATCCATAAATTACTGATTAGTGCAATTAGATGTTGTAATTTTATTGTCTCTAGTGTAGAATTTTTGTTTTTATCTAATTATAGAGTTTGTCTCTATCAGTCATATGTTAATTATAATTTGATTATTAATTAACATATGATTATTAAAATTACAAAGTATGACAAAAATAAATTAGAAAAAATATTATATATTAATAATATTTTATTAATATTTTGGTTAATAGAGGGATAATCCAACGAGGAAATATCTCTAGAATGGAATAGCCAAAATGCAAAACATGCCATATTAGCCAAATTATGACTTTGCATTTGCATTTACTAGGCGAGACATTTGGCAGGAAGCTATCTTCCCCATGTTAGTCACTTCTCATTTTTGGAGTCACTTGGCTAGATGTATTTAATGTCGCTCTTGCAAAAGTTCGACGCATCACATCCGAGTCTCTCATTTCTCCAACTATCAAATGGCCATGGATCCACTTTTTGTCCCCAGAAGGATAATTATCCCCTGACAAATACGAGCTAAACCTCCATGACCCAAGGGCCTAGAATTGTTGGTCCACCCAGTAAGAGGCCTTGGCTATAACTAGCAATCGTGTGGAAGTAAAACCCTGAACTAACCGTCACCAAATAACTGGATGATAAGGTTGTTATAAATTACTCTCAATAGGGTGAAGGTCTAAATTAGGCACTGAGGATAATAATCTTGCCTAACCTGTCGGCTAGTTCAAAACACTAACAGCTTGCAACCTAATATGGATCAGGATGGTTAGCCGTTAGACAAGCTCTATCACTTTAATACTCGCTCTATATGTATGAAGAGGATACACAATTATATGATAACTTCTAAATTATTCTCATTCTTGAGGTAAGCAGCCTGTATCTACTTCCCTGACTTAGGCATAGGAGGTATCTCATAATACCCCGAGCCTTCACTTGGTTTTTCTGGTGTAGGTCTATGAACGCTCGTGAGTAGGAGTGTGAAACACATCCTTAATAGTTGGAGTCATTTGTGGGATCTTCAAAAGAAAGTACCATGTGCTTTTCGCATGCTTGACACGATGCATTCCCAAATGACTTGAGATTAGGAGGCCACCTAGCCAAAAATGGAGGGGAGGCTTGCCAAGATGGAGGAAAGATTGAGGAAATTGATGGTGGAGATGGAGACTCTCCAGTGTGAGAATGAATCCTTAAAGCTGAGGAACACTGGTTCTAAAGGCGACACCACTCCAAGCCACAACAAGCAGGCCGAAGCAGAGTAACAAAGCACGGGAGGACCCCCCCTCCCGGTTAATAACGATGAGAAGAAAAAGATGCACCATGACTTACACAGCCTTATGAACAATTATGAAGATGGCCAAAAGGATCAACGCGTCCTCGTCTGTTGACTAGCTGCTTACTAGCACAGTGCATAAATAATGGCAATGTCACTCCCACTAAAATTCAAGGTCCTGCAGGTCGAAACGTGCAACCGGTCTAAAGACCCCATCAAGCATCTAGAGACTTTTAAGGCCTACATAATGCTCCACGACTTTCCTGAGGAGATTGCTTGCCCAGCCTTTCCCTTGACATTCAAGAGAATGACAAGAGGGTGGTTTGGAGCGTTACAACCAGGCTCTATAGACAGCTTCGAGGAGTTGGGCAGGTAGTTCCTGACCCAATTCAGGGCCAACAAAAGGAGAAGGTAACCTGTGGCATATCTCCTTATTGCAAAGTAAAATGAAGATGATAGCTTGAAAGCATACCTCATCAGGTTCAACAAAGAACGCATAATAGTAGATGACTAAGATAAGAAGATCACATTTGTAGCACTATTCGGAGGAATCTAGCCTAGAAACCATTTTATGGTAGAATTGGTGAGGAAGACCCTAACCACATTGTGGGAGTTTATAGACCAGGCAGACAATTTCATCAACGCCGAAGACACCCTTTGAACTTTAATCACCCTAAGGAAGTTCGAGGTAGAGCAAGTAGAAGATTGAGCGAAGAGGACCAATAGTGGGAAAGGTCGAGATAAGAAGCAAAAGGGAAAAAAATGGCTAATACGATAAAAGAAGAATTTTCCTACGAGGACTCTAAGCACTTGGGTGGCATACTAGAACATGAACACCCAAACTAAGGGCAAGGATTAAACCCGAGACAATAGTGGCCATAGAGAAAGAACCCGTTGTTTTTGCACATACCATATGGAGGACTACCACTCCCTGAAACGAAGGATTGAAGAGATGCAAGAGAGTGGGGGGAATTGGAGCAGTTAGTTTCCTAGAACTCCTCGCCGCCGAGATGAGCAGATGAAAGGAAACAAGAGCAAGAGTAGAGGAATAATAGGAGTAAGAGACCGGAAAATGAGAACTATGTGAGAAAACCCACTAGAGCCCCTCATCAAAGCCAAGACAGGGATGCAGCTTTGAGGAAATCCATATGATCTCAAGAGGATTGGTTGGGGGTGACTCGACGTCCTCCGGAAGGAAGCTTATGCACGTAGAGCAAAGTATGAAGAGGTGTTTAACTTCAAGAGGTTGGCTAAGCAAGCGAAAGCATGACAAATAGTCGCCATCTCCTTCAGCGATGATGATTGCGAATGAGTCATCTATCTGCATGGCGATGCGCTAGTAGTGACAATGTTGGTGGAAAACTTTACCACACAAAAGATACTGGTTGACAACGGGAGCTTGGTCAACATCCTTTTTTGGGATGCTTTTGTGAAGATAGGAATTGACCAAGGTTAGCTACGGCCATCGCACACTCTACTAAAGGGGTTCTCAGGGTAAGCAGTACAACCCATAGGCGTCATCACCCTACTAGTATCGACAGGAGCAAGCATGCGCACTGCCACAACCATGACCGATTTTCTAGTGGTCAAGACCCAATCCTCCTACCATGCCATCATTGGGTGATCACTGATGTTGAACACTTTGCAGGCCATTACCTCAACATACCATCTAAAGATGAAGTTTTCTACAGAAGCTAGTGTTGGACAAGTGTGTGGCGAACAAATCCTGGCCAAGATTTGCTATGTATAGGAACTCAAAGGCGGGCGAGGAGGACGTGAAAGTATCCAAGTCATCCACACTCGATGACCGACCACCACGACCGCCTCCCGAACTCATCGAGCGGGGGATCAAGACCGAGGACGAGCAAAGCTTGAGGCAAGGTGAGGCTAATGAACCCCTTAAGTTGGTCTCTTTAGATGGAGCTCACTTGCTGGAGCTCACTTGCAAGAAACAATGAAGATTGGGAGCCAAGATGGGGCCTGAAGTAAGGGAACAGATGAAGCAATTGCTCATCAAGTATAAGGACGTCTTTGCTTGGAGCCACAAAGATATGACTGGGATCGACACGGAGGTGATATAACACCAAAGTCAGACAAAAAAGGAGGAGTCTCAACACAAAGAAGCATGCGACGATTGCAGAGGAAGTTGATCACCTCTTGGCTGCGGGGTTCGTCTAGGAAATGAATTGTCTAGAGTGGCTCTTGAACATGATTCTCATCAAGAAACCCAATAAAAAGTGGAGGATGTGATTGTCGATTTCAACAAAGCTTGCACAAAAGATAATTTTCTCCTACCACGTATTAACTTGACTGTAGACTCAACAGCGGGTCACAAGATGTTAAGTTTCATGAACACCTATTCCGAACATAACCTCAAATGAGCCAAGGCGATCAAGAGAAGATCGCCTTCATAACTGATAGGGGGTTATACTACTATCAAGTAATGCCCTTTGGCTTCAAAAATGGAGGGGTGACATACTAGAGGTTGGTGAACCACATGTTTAAATAACAAACATGTAAGTCTGTGTAGAAGACTTACTTGTCAAAAGCAGTGAACCAAAGCAACACATATTAGACTTGCAAAAGGCCTTCAATGTGTTACAACGTTACAAAATGAAATTCAACCCAATGAAATGTGCATTTGGAGTATGATCTAGAAGTTCCTAGGATTCATGGTGTTAGAAAGGGGGATCAAAGGCAAACCAAAGAGGATCTAGGTTATTATCGATATGAAGTTGCCTAAAAGCCTGAACAAAGTACAAAAGCTAATAGGAAGAATAGCGGTGCTCAACAGATCCTTGTTCAGATCAATAGACAAATGTTTGCCCTTCTTCCAAGTCCTACAAAAGACTCGCAACTGGGGTGGCAATAAATGCAAAAAGACGTTCACCTAGTTAAAGGAGTATTTGTCCAGCCCTCCACTCCTAAGCCAAACTAGACAAGGGAAAAACCTGTACTTGTGCCTGTTGGTCATGCCAAAGGCCTTGTCAACTACCCTGGTTCAAGAAGAGAAGAAGATACAGAAGCTGGCTTATTACCCAAGTCAAGCCTTGAAAGGAGCTGAGACCAGGTTCCCTAGGATGGAGATGTTGGCATTCGCCCTGGTGATTGTTGCTTTCATACTAAAACCATATTTCCACACAAATCCAATAATTCTTGACGAAGGCACTACTTAAAGAGGTACTACAATGGTCGGACACATTCGGCCGCTTAGTAAACTGGTCGATCAAGCTGAGTGAATTCACTATCAACTACCTTCCCTGAATCACAGTAAAGGGGTAAGCACTGACCAAATTCATAGTTGGTTCACTGACTTTCCCAAAGAAGTACAAAGAACCTATGTTGGAAGGCCCTAGTAAGTGTATGTCAATGGCTTGTCCTGTCAAACTGGCAGGAGAGTAGGTGTATATATGGTGACCAGCGACAGTGAAGAAATGTATTATGCCGTAACACTTGAATTTAGGATCATCAATAACGAAGCAGAATACTAGGTCGTCCTGATAAGACTCCTCATGGTGGAAGCCATGGGAGCCAATGAGGTAGATGTGAAAGTAGGTTTTCAAGTAGTGTTCAACTTAATCATGGGAGAGTATATGGCAAAGGGCGAAAAACTGAAGAAATACCTACAACAGGTGCTTGAGCAACGTGATTGCTTAAGCTATTTCCATTTTAGCCAGATGTCTTGAGAAGATAATTGGAAGGCCAATAGATTGGCATGGGCCCCGTTGGGTATACATGACATGACTCTACGTTGGAAGGTAACCACTAGAATGATAGGCAACCCAGAAGTCAGGTTTGAGATCTAGGAGTAAGGATAGAAGCCCTAGAATAGGCACTAGACATTAAAAAAGTCTTGTCTACTGGGGAACTCCCAGGCGAGATTTGGGAAATGAGAAAAGTGAGGAACATGGTAGCCCGATTCACCTTGGTAGGTGGAGTATTGTATAAAAGGGGTTTCTCCACACCTATTCTTAGATCCATCTCAAGAGAAGAGACTCAATATGTCATGACAGAAATACAAGAGGGAGTATGTGGGGAACCACTCGGGTGGAAGGGCGCTAGAAACAAAGGCCATGAGAGCAAGGTATTACTAGCCACAACCCCTTATGGACGCGGAAGAGTTAGTTAAGAAATGCACTAAGTGCCAGCTGTACGCACTAGTACCACATTGCCCGCTTGATGGGTTTACGTCCATTATGTTGCCCTCATCATTTGCCAGTAGAGGGTTGACCTGGTCAGACCCATGCCTTTGGTAAAGGGGGGAGTCAGATTCATGATCATCACTGTGGACTACTTCACCAAGTGGGTAGAAGCAAAGACTCTAACAACCATAACTACTAACAACATCACAAGATTCCAATGGAAGGCAGTCATATGTCGATTTGGGATACCGTGAAGCATCATTTCGGACAATGGTTGGCAATTCGACTTTGACCACTATCGAAGCCAATGCTCTAAACTTTGAATCAAGGTGAAATACTCCTCCCTAAAGCATCCTTAAGCCAATGGGCAAGTCGAGGAGACCAAGTGCAATTGATCACCTAGTCTCGAAAGTTGAGTTTTGGACTCGCACTGGCGACCAAAGGAGGAAACAAATTTCCTAAGTCTTTCACTCCACGCTACCTGGCATGGTCAGGTCCATCTCACACCTAGTTTTTAAAGCCAAGTTCCGCACTCGCACCAACGACCAAAGGAGGAAACAACTTTCCTAAATGTTTCATTCCTCACCACCTAGAGCAATTAAGCCTATCTCTCACCTAGTCACTAATGCAGAGTGCCCTCACTCACACCCACGATCAAAAGAGGAAACAACTCCTAAATGTTTTATTCCTATCCACCTACCGTGGTTGAGCCCATATCCTGCCTAAACTACAAAATTGAGAACCTAACAAGAGCACGCACACCTACAAAAAGCTTGTCCATGCAAATTAGCACAACACAAACATATTCACCATTCCAACACTCAAGGCACAAACACACTCATCATGCCCTAATTAAGGTCTAGGCACCACATGCACACTCACCAAGCACAACATATAAGCTAAAATGAATAAATTTCCATTACTATATGAGAAGTATTGTTGTCAAAACAGTGAAATAATGCAGAGGAAAGCAGGAGGAAGAAAATCAAGGGTTGCAGCGAGCGGGAGGAGGAAAAGTATCAAACATCATATCTCTGTCTAAGGAGTCAAAAACTTGGTAAGCAGCACGGCTAACCTGGATGGACTTCAAATTTAAAGATTTCAGATCTGTACCAAGGTTCTTTAGCAAGTGATCCTTAAATTTTTTTATGGCCAAGTGTGTAGCCCAGACCTTATGCTCTATTACGGACACCCTAGGCAGCAACAAGTTCTTCTCTAGAGACCTCCAACTCAGCTTCCAACTCAACCACCTTCAGCTCAAAAACAACCAACTTCCACTTGTAGCCTTTGGAAACCTCGCTCAGCTACATAAAAACTTTGGTTGTGCTTCTTAAGATTCCGACTCACTTCCTCGAGTTAAGCCTCAGTGTGAGCTTTCTCGCCTTGAGCATTGCTAAGCTGAATGGAAAGCTCCTGGCGAGCCTCCTCAGATTGAGTCACGTGGGTGGCATACTTAAGGCTACGCTGCTTAGTCTCCTCTAGCTCCTTGTCTAGGAGGCAAAGATGATCATGAAGCATGTCACGCTCCTTTTCCATGATTTTTTACTCAAAATAGCAGTGTGCCACCCCTTCATGGAATTTATCCAGGTCATGCTAGAAATCTGCCACCTTTACTTGGAGAAAAGATGTCATTTAGAATGGGGATACAATTCTGCCTGGGAGAGAGTCCTCGCCACCCCATCCTGCTCCACCAGAGCCATTATAGCAGTGTGGTAGGCCCCCTAAACATATGAGCGCATCGAGCGGTTCTCCATCTTCGAGCTAATCTAGTGATCAACTATCCAGGCCGCTAGGTGGTCTACTCCCTAGAACACAAAAGGATAAAATGTAAAACTCAAGAACAAGAGACTCACTTAAGATAGAAAGCCTTACTGTATCGCAAACACACTCATCCCTGTAATCGTCTGCTCATAGGGTAGGACCCTGAAGGCTAGGAAACCCTAAGAAGTTAAGTGCTCCCTTGGCAAAAGACTTGGAACTACCCACCTCACAGCAATCTTAAGGCGAAAAAGGAGCAGAAAAAGGTTGCAGAGAGATGGCCGAGGCCATAGAAGCCTCCTCGCCTGGTCGCTTAGCCTAGTCCAAGGATTGAGCACGGGTTAAGGGGTCGCTCAAAAGTTGAGATGAAGGAACCTCATCCCTTATGGGCGAGGTGTTGAAGGGTGATGAAGGAATGGACACCCGACCTCCGTTGAAGTCCACCCTAGAGGGTCCATTAGGGGATAACCCATGGCGGATCAAGGGATCTTAGGAGTTAAGCTTCTCGACCTCCGTTGAAGTCCACCCTTGAGGGTTCTTTTGGAATATAGGCTTAGACATGGGTTGGGTCTCCCTTGGTCTGTTACAAATTAATCATGTCACTTATTTTTGTAGTTGAAATGAAGCAATAGATTTATATAAATAAAATAAATATCTCTTTATTGCATAAAATATTATTAAATGAACTTTATCTAAAATGAAAACATAATTAGAGATTTTATTTTGGAAATAAAAGAAAATGAAATAATTGTTAACTTAACATAAATCAATTATAATTTATGAAACTAGTTAACATTAGACTGCTCTATCTAAGCCTAGCTCGCTTACTCATCTTGATCATCTTTCTTACTTGGGTGATTAAAAACATAAAATAAATTTAAAATAACTCGAAAACTCAAATAAGTAACACACTATACTGTAAACATAATGAAACGTAAGGTTTTTCAAAAAATGCTTGATTGAAATGAAAATTTGATTCATTCATACTCATGCTCACAACAAAAGGCGTTCGGTTGTTTGAGAGGCGAAAACCCTGGGGATGAAATTTACATAACTACCCTGGAAAATTCCAAACCATATCACAAATACTCCTAACATTCAAATATGCATGAGCTACATTTTGCACTTCCAATGACAGGGACAGTACTCTGTATGCTTAATACACGCTATGACTCAACAATGTTGTCATCCATACTAACACATTCTGAAGCAAAGATCATTTTTGTAGACTGCTAGCTACTTGAAATTGCTCGCGGAGCATTCCAGCTTCATGGAATGACATGGACCCTTACATCAAAGCTTATATGGGGATGAAATTTACGTAGTTTGGATAATGAGTTGAGATGATTTGTTTTAATAATAATGAGATATTTAAGTTGAAATGAAATGAGTTAGAAATAGTTTGAGTTAAAATAATTAATAAAATTTGAATTGTTTTTAAATAAAAATATTATAAAATTAAAATATTATTAGAAGATAATTTCTTAATATTATTTTTGTTTTGAGATTTGAAAAATTTTAATTGTTTTTTCCTGTTTTGTTTAAAATGTTAGAAAAGTTGTAATAATTCGTTAATAATTAAATAAAAAAGTTAAAAATTAAAAAATATTTATATTTATAATATTTGAATATTAAAATAAAATAAAATAATATGAGGTGATACGAAAGCATTTCTCTATTTAAATCGGGCCTTATTCTCGTGTAATTAAAAAAAAAAAAGCACAAACCAACGCGGTTCACAGATTTGTAGATCTGTATCCAAAACAAACGATAAACCTCGATCATCCAATTCTCGTATATTTATTATCTGAAAATTAAAAGAAAAACAAAAAGGTCGGTCAATGACGAAAATACCATCAACAGTACACTCGTTATTACATATCTGGTCGTTAAGATGCAGAACTCCACGATCTGAACTCGCATGGACTGTAGCAGGTAATCGGTAACAGAAACCGAAGTAAGCAAAGGAAAGCCAAAAGGAATCAAAAGCAGCAGTAAAAACCCAAAATACAGAGCTGGCTTTCAGTCCGAAGCGAGCCATGGTTGAGCTCAGGCACTCGAGCTCGATCGGGAGCCGGGCTTCTTCGTCTCCGATGAAGCGCGACGACGTCTCCTCCCCTTTGTCTCCCGATAACCATCCCAGCGACGACGATGATCACGATCGACACTCCTCGAAGGATCGAGACCGTCATTTCTGGTACCATTTACCGTCCATATGCTCCTTCTTCAACGACGATGCTAGGTTTTCTCCGCACAACTCCAGGATCTGGCTGCTCTTCGTACTCTTTCTTGTTCTCGCCGGTTTCGTTTCGGTTTCCTCGATCGTAAACCGATTGGTTAGTATTCTTATTGCCCGGTGCTCTGCATTTTGTAAATCCAATTCGTATCGCCGTGCATTCTCGGTTTTCCTTCTATGTGTGTGTTTCGGTTGCTCAGAAAATGTGGAAATCAAAGAAGAATGGAATTATGGAACGCCAGTTAGGAAAAAGACTGAATTTCAATTATTTATTTATATTTCTTCTGTGATAACTTCATAGTGCTTTAAACTCTGCGTCATCAAAGAGTCAGAGACTCGGAGTGCAGTTGAATTTTGACTTTGTATGATTTTGATGATGGGAGATTAGGAGGCTAATCTGCACCAAGCTTTGTATTATTGTTTGCATTAAAATTTCTTGCAGTAATTTTAGGATGGTGCTTTGGCATTTGAATTATTGGATTGATAAGTTCAATAGAGCCAGGCTTTTACACTGGGTTGGTTTTTAAAGCATGAAAGTTGACCGAAAGTTGACCAAATGCGTATGGAACCTAAAGCTGTCGCATACTATCCCATTTGTTGGTTTGTTTTGGTTCATGTGCTTTGGTGCACCTTCAAATGAGATGTATTGTCTTATTTAGTAAAATTTTGTCAATGATTGTGTTTTGTTTAATACCACACTTTTATTTCTTTTCTGATTTTGGCTATTCGGGTTTCCTTGTTGAACTTCCTTCATAAGCAATGAAACATTATTTCATCTGAAATGCATTATTTCATCTTGAATGAAAAGGCCATGAGTGCAGATAATGCTATGAAATGTAAAAATTACTTGCATGCAGAACAATTTAGTGTTGATATTCTCAAATATGTTCTTGCATTCATAATCTGCACAACTAATTCTCCTTTCAACTTCTTGTAGAATGCCCCTTACTTATGTAAAAAAGATGGCATTGTTCTTCACTGCCCACATGTAAGTTCTGAAAGGACCTTCATTTGGTCATTTCTTTCCTTCTGTTCATATGTTCTTGTTAGTTTGTGCCAATTGTACATCTTATTTGCTATTTTTAGGTCAAGGAAGTTCCTTCACTCTGGGAGAATCCTTACTCTGCCACCACATCCTGGAAACCTTGTGCTGAGCGCCGTGATGGTGGAATATCTGGTAACAGTCAGTTTTGTTTTTTTGTTTTTTGAATAATGTATGTTAGGTATCATCCTCTCCATTTCATTGGGCCATGTAGACAAGGATATTAGTCGAATTGAGAGGTAAGGATAGCTTCATTCTGGAAATTGACTTCTAATTTTTCATTTTCCCATCTGCTGTGAGACTTAGGGCTAGTTTGGACACTGTATTATCAGATATTTCATTGCTAAACATCACTCAAACACAACATTTTTCAATTTTAAATTTTCAACTTTTTTATCTAATCATTACCAAATCATTATCCCAACACAAAACCCAATACTACTTTCCTGAATTTCCAAACAAAACACACAAAAAAATACAATTTTTTCAAATTTCAAAACACAATAATATTAAAAAATTATATTCAAACAATTTTTTAACTTTATAATATTTTTATTCATCTTTTTCTCTCACCTTTCCCCAAACCCAATAAAAATCTGAATTCAAACCATTTCAATACTATTCTCAAATATTCTAAGATATTTAATGTGTCCAAACGAGCCCTTACTCTCCATCCGTATAAGTAGTAAATCCACTATGCCCTTGGTGTGATTCATTATAATTATTTTGTTAACTAAAGATTTTATTAACATCAGTTGGCGTTGCCAAGTGCATTGGATGTATACAATAGAGAACACCTAGCAAGGAGGTGTGATCCATCAAATTAAGTTGGACTATCAAGTATTTTTGGGGCGATGGAATATTTGAAAAAGGATCTGTTGCCTTGGTGCATTACTGGGGCTCACCAGCTGCCATAACACCCTGTTTTTGGAGTGAATGGATTTTCTTTGCCTTTTTACTTTATTTTTTGGAGAGCTTCTCTTGGTTGGAGAACTTGTCTACATATTTTTAGACCTATACACTGGATATCTGTTATGATGATATATTTCCTTTATTCATGGCTTAAAGTTGTATGATTGGACGTGGATAAAAGGATGATGACTACTTCGTACTTTTTTTTATAAGAATAAAATAAATAGACTAAAATTTGCACTTGAATCCAGATTGTGTTTAATTTTTTAGAAAGGAACCAATCAAAAAAAATAATTTTTAGAAAGGATCTGGATGATATTCTATTCTTCCCACCTTTTTTTGATAAGTAACTTCCCACCTTCTTATATACATATTGCAAAATGCTTGAGTGTTATTTTCAATTTTAGGTAATTTATTTTCATTTAGATCCCTTTGTCTCCAAGCAGCATTTTTGTCTCTTTTGCAGATCCTCCTCCTGAAAATGAAACAACTGGCTATATATTCATTCATGCTGAGGGTGGTCTGAATCAACAAAGAATAGCTGTATGACTTCATTTTTGCAAAATTGAAATTCAATAAAGAAAGTTCCTTTTTTCATTTATGTTGCTGTCAATCTGCACATATTGTACATCATTTTTTTATCAGTACATAAGAATTTAATTGATGAGAACTAGGCATAGCCCAAGTACATGGGAAAGAAATAATAAAATATATTGTACGACATTGCAAAGTACAAGACATCAGTTGTCAAAACGAGGTTTTTACAGATATTTATTTTTCACTTAATTCTCTCCACCCCTCCCAATATATGGAGTTGGGTATTCATGGTTATTCAGCATATTTGTGTTGATAGAAGTTATAGTGAATTATATGCACCAATATAAGCATTTGTCTTTGGAGTATATGCATGTGATTTTTGTACCTTCATGGTCAAGTCAAGACTTGAGGAATTACTTGTCTTATGATATAACTTGAATGATGACATGGAGCAACTAAATCTTATTATTATTATTATTATTATTATTATTATTATTATTATTATTATTATTATTATTATTGTTTTCATGAGTATGGAGCAACTAGATCTGAATCACATGTGGAGAATGAACTTCAAAACAATTTTTTATAAAATCTTATAGAAAGAGTTAGCTGTAGAGGTTCAAACAATTATAAACAAAAGGATGATCATTGTGTTATTGTTTTGCAATAAATAAATTAATGAATCTTCAATTACTGTCGAGAGAAGGAAATGGAAAGAAATGCCTTTGGATTAATTAAATTTTCTGCATTTAATTTGTTCGAAATATTTTGATACTTGTGACTTGCTCATGAAAAAGCTTTTCCACTGCTTCTTTCAATGATTATATTCAAGTCTAATTTATATCATGGGAAAAGACTCCTGGCATTATCGGAATATATTGGTTTCTTCTGAGTGTCCTGTTGAAGTATAAAGACTTTTAATCATATGTAGTTTATGTGTGCTGTGATAGATTTTTTTTTTTTTTTTTTTTTATTCATCAAAAAAAAAAATCTACTTCAACGACTAAATTTTATTTCTTCAAATGAAGTTCAGCAGCATGGACTTCTACAGCTTTTAAACTGAAGTGTACTATCCGAACCAAGATTAGACTTTTGCATTAGTTACTTGCATGCCAAGGCTAAGTTTGATATTATATTCCCCATATAAATTTTCATTTCTATTCGGTGACGTTTCATTGAACGCTTTCTGTAAAGCATTGCTGCATGTTTATGTATTAAAGGGTTGATAAACTTGCAACTCTTAGTGAATCTTTCTTGGTTTTCAGATATGCAATGCGGTTGCTGTGGCTAAAATAATGAATGCCAGCCTTATTTTGCCAGTGTTGAAGCAAGACCAGATCTGGAAAGACCAAACGTGAGACATTGGCTGATATTGTTATACATGTCTATGTTGTAACCCATATGCTCACAAAGTCTTATTAGTATAGATAAGCAATGGTAGATTCGAGTCTATGATACTAGTGGTTCCTGTTTTCAGTAGATGCCATAAGAAATTGAAACTTTAAAGTATTTCTCTTTCAATTGTTTCTTTTTATGTTCCTTAAAATATGATAAAAAGTTGTATCATTGAAGAACTTTTTGAGCATCATACATTTAAAGGATTACACATATTACAACAATGAGAATATTTCTCATTGAATAAAGTAAATAAAAACCCCTAAGTAGGTGCGTTAACATTGGCTCTTGCCAAATCCTGCTCTATATAGTAATTTATATAAAAGCAATGCTACTTTTCATGCTAGATTTTGATCACCCACAGTAATATTGGGTGATGTGGCACATTGTAAGTAGCTTTATAGTTCAATCGCTAAGTGTGATACGTGGCCGGTGTGATTGGGGATGATAAAATTCAAGACGCAGAATGACCTTTCTCTTTATATAATTTCTGTATTTGCCACATATTCTTTGGAAGCCCCTTGCTGCTATTTTTTAGCCCTTACTGTGTAATCTTTTGGTATTCTGAAGTTGCAAATTTTGGAAAACTTTGTGAGATATCTTACAGATCATGTTTCTGATACATCCTGAAATATCATGGTGATATAGAGTCATCTCTACTCATTCATAGACTGCAGAATATATATATATATATTTTATATCTGTGGGTGTCCGGGCTAGCTTGTGCGCACCTCGACTAATCCCACGGGGCCCTGAAGTTAATGGCCAGATAAACCTCCAGTGGCCCTGAGGGGACTCAAACTAGTGACCATTGGGGAGCAAACCCAAGGCCTAACCCACTGAGCTACCCCTTAGGGTTTATAGACTGCAGAATGTTAGGAAAATATGTTTTAATCATGTACCTTTTAGTATCATTCTTTAGGCAGATAATTAATCTGATACTCTACTCAGTAAATGGATGGAGAGGGATCCATGATTTGAAATCTAATTGGTTCCTTGAATTCCATTTCATCTGTTTTGGCAAAAAATTAGATTTGTGGAAGTGTTTAGATGTACATGCAAACCACTATCAAATGCTGTGTCTTCTGCTTCTGACATTAATGTCGTCAGCACTTATTTCATTTTGCTAACACCTTTAAAATACACTATCAAAACTGTTCACGTTGCACTCACCACAACCAGTCTTATTGTCTAAGATGCTGCCATGATCATCCATTCATTTATCACCACCTTTGGCAATTCTGGGGGACTTTAAAGCCATTCACATTAGAGGAGGTCATAGTCCATATGTTAATTTTGTGTCTCGTAGGCAATCTTTTTCTACTCTATGAAACAATGAGATGTGCATGCTTCATCCAAAGTTATTCCTTTATTCAATTTTTTGTTGCTTGGTTGACATTTGCCTTGTCAATTTATAAAATTCTACTTCCATATCACGTCCAAACAATTTCTTTTGTCGCCATGGTTCTATTCTGACATTATAGCATATTTCTTAGGCAAGCCGATTTTGAGAAAATTCTGATTTTTTTAAATATTTATGGCCAATAGACACTATGACTTCATTGAGACTATTGAGTAGTGGGTGGTAATGTGTTTTGATTGATAAGTTACACTTATACCCAGTCTTGAACCCACAATCTCATCCTTGTGTTTGCAATCTCATTGGGCATTACATGGAACTTTTTGTCCCGTTTATCAGGACCACCAATCTTTGCTTTTCTTTTAAATTTATGCAGGAAATTTGAAGACATATTTGATGTAGATCATTTCATTGACTACCTGAAGGATGATGTGCGAATAGTTCGTGATATCCCCAAGTGGTTTACCGACAAAACAGAGCTTTTCACAAGTATAAGGTTTGATGACTTCACATGCTTCTGGTTTAGATACATATATGAGTCCCTGTATATTTGAGTTGAGTCATTTGTGCTTATTAATAAATATTTCTATTTTATAAAAAGAACAGTCAATAAAGCATGCGTTCTTCTTCTTTAGGATTTATAACACATCTTATCTGATCTTTTACACTTGACAAAATGCAGCCTGACATAATATCTTTGCACCAACTTAGTGAAATTGTCTCTGGGTGAAATTGCTCATTTGGAATACTGTACTCTTATGGAAATTGATGCTGCTTTTTGCGACAATCATAGGACTTTGATATAGTTTATTTAAGGTGCTTCGGAGCATCCTAGTGTTAAAAATATACTGTTAAAAAAAAAATTAAGGTATTATTGAATGCAAAATGTCTGTTATAGATTATGATGCCAGCTATTGTGATCTACACCTTATCTTGATATTTATTGATGCCAATTGGTTACAACTGGTATTTTTTAAAAACTTTGTTATTACATATAGATGGACGGTAAAAAATATTCGAAAGTATTCAAAATGTCTGTTAAGGTATCACTGAATGCAAAATGTCTGTTATAGATTATGATGCCAGCTATTGTGATCTACACCTTATCTTTATTTAATTGATGCCTATTGGTTACAACTGGTATTTATTGAAAACTTTGTTATTACATATAGACGGACAGTAAAAAATATTCCAAAGTATGCATCAGCAGAATTTTACATTGATAATGTTCTGCCCCGAATCAAGGAGAAGAAGATAATGTCACTAAAACCTTTTGTTGATCGACTTGGGTAAGTCATGGATTTTTGTCTTATTTTTAATCTATGTTGTACTGCATTAACAGTTCTGCTTTTGTGCAAATAATTGATATTTTACAACTTGCGAATCATCTGGGTTCAGGTATGATAATGTTCCTCCAGAAATCAACAGGCTAAGGTGCAGGGTAAATTATCATGCTCTGAAATTTCTTCCTGAGATAGAGCAAATGGCTGATTTACTGGCATCAAGAATGAGAAACCGCACAGGCGGTTCAAATCCTTACATGTATGTAAAATTCGTGTTTGAAAGTTTGCTGAAATAATCTCCATCTTGTTTTTATCTATCTGTATTAACAATTTACCCTAACTAGGGCTCTTCATCTTCGGTTCGAGAAAGGGATGGTAGGCTTATCATTCTGTGATTTTGTTGGAACAAGGGAGGAGAAAGCCATAATGGCAGAATATCGAAAGAAGGAATGGCCTCGACGTTATAAGGTGAAGTCTAGTGATACTACTTGTGTCGGGATTCTGAGTAGAAGTTAATAGAAGCATTGATGGCATGATTCTCACCATGTGGTGATTTGATATGCAGAATGGTTCCCATCTATGGCAACTGGCCCTGCAAAAGAGGAAGGAAGGACGGTGCCCTCTTGAGCCCGGAGAAGTGGCTGTGCTTCTTCGGGCAATGGGTTATTCTAAGGAAACTCAAATTTATGTTGCTTCGGGGCAGGTCTATGGTGGAAATAACAGGATGGCTCCCCTCAGGAACATGTTCCCGTATTTGGTAAGATTTATTAAATTTTTTTCATATACCCCATCCACTCCCTTTCACGGGGGGGGGGGGCAGCATCCATTCGTAATGATGATCATCTTTTTATACTTCTAAAGTTTAGGGCGGAATAAAAGTTCATGGTTTGGATAAGAGAAGTTTTCAAAATTTGAGCATTTCTTGAGATGTGTTGATATGTATATAATAATAATAATAATAATAATAATAATTTACTTATCAATAATAATAATAGTAATAATAATAACAATAATTTTATTTGGAGGCCTTTACACCAGACACCATCCATGTAAGCATAATTTGATTTGTAAGATAAATTTTAAAATTTGAATCCTACAAATCAAATTATGCCACATGGATGGTGTATGATGTAAAGGCCTTCAAATGGCACTATTCATATATATATATATATATATTTGGGTTTTTTTTTATTTTTATTTTTGGTACAAGTGGATTAATGTGTCTATAATGTATGTTTTTTGTTCTGTTTTGTGAAAACCAGTGCTAGAATGAAAATTTGTTTTAGGACATAAAAATCTATTTTGGCCTTTAAATATATATACACCATCTAAACATGGAAGAATATAAAAACCGAGAAGTTTTTGGGCATTATCTGACATGGTAGCAAACTGTCTTTTTGCTTCTATTGGCATGGGAAGATAGTCATGGAATTGAACAAGGGAAGGCCCCTGTTGAGTTCTCTTCCATTTTCCTTTTCTTAAATGACATGTTCATCTTGAGTGTTTATGGTAGGTTACCAAAGAGGAGTTGGCAACTAAGGAGGAGTTGGTGGGTTTCAGGAAGCATGTGACAAGCTTGGCAGCCCTAGACTTCTTGGTCTGCTTGAAGTCTGATGTGTTTGTGATGACCCACGGAGGGAACTTTGCTAAACTGATAATTGGGGCACGCCGATACATGGGTCACCGTCAAAAATCTATAAAACCTGACAAGGGGCTCATGTCCAAGTCTTTTGGGGACCCCTACATGGGGTGGGCACCCTTTGTAGAGGATGTGGTTGTCACCCACCAGACACGCACCGGATTACCGGAAGAGACCTTTCCCAACTATGACCTCTGGGAGAACCCCCTGACTCCCTGCATGTGTAAGGCCTGACCACAAGGATTGCTACATATGAATGTTTCACACTGAGATTTTCCTGGGGAGTACCCCATCTCCTTCAACAAGCTGTGCATTCTCATTCGAAAAGCAAGCTGTTTCAAGCCCAATGTCCGAGAGAAAAATCTGCAGGGAGTGAGTATAAGAGAGCTTTGAGGTGGGGAGATTTGGATGTGCACTGGAGTCTGGAGGTACTAGCCAGCAGGATGATGTTCTAACACGATCTTGTGAGGATCCGCATTCTGTGATTGCCTGTTGTGTGAGTATCTTTAGCGAGACACTGGGCGGTTTTGGCCTCAGGACGTTGGATCTATTTTACCAGTTGTTGGCGCAAAAACATTAGATATTTTTTCATGTACCATTCGAAATCATGTAAATTCTTAAATGGGAGTGAAAATATACGAACAATCCCAAAGCAAAGAACAGATGGTAAACAAAGCCATTTAACTGGAGCGACAAACTTATGTTCCTATGACATGATCATTGATTCGAAACTTTCCAAACCAAAAAAAGGTAATTTATTGATTAAGCCCCTTGGTCGGAGTCTACAACATTAGGAGTTTCGTTGGATAACTTGATGATATATGATATAGACGTGTCGGACACTCTAGAATCAAGGTCTCTTCAAGTTATCATCTATAGAGTTTGAAATGAATTTTATAGTATTTATTATTTTCGGTATAATTATTTTGAGAAGGTGGTAAACAAAGCCATTTAATTATGACAAACTTATATTCCCATTACATGATAATTGATTAGACACTTTCCAAAAAATAAAAAAAAAGTAATTTATTGATTAAGCTTCTATTCTACGTTAGGAGTTTGTTGGGTAACTAGACGACATGTGAGTTAGATGTGGGAGACACTCTATTATTACGAGAATTAAGTTCTCTTTAAGCTATTATTTGAACTTGAGAACTTAAAGTGGGGTTTACAATATTTATTATTTGTTGGATAAATAGTTTGGATAGTAATAAATATATAATAACAACTGTATAATTCGTTTCGTATACGTCTTTCTAAATCGATAACTTCTTGTTCAAATAACAATCTAGGAGAATTTTTTTCTGGATTCTGATGAGGTTTGCCACGATGGCACTCAAATATGATACTAAAGGGACTTTAGAGTTTGGAGAATCATTGTATGATTCGTTTCGTACACATTTCTCTGTCGACAACTTCTAATTCGAATAATAATCTAAGAGAACTTTTTTTTTATGAGATTTGTCATGATATTAAAGGAACTTTAGAGTTTTAGAAAATTATACAAATCATTATATGGTTCATTTCGTATACGTCTTTCTAAATTAAGAACTTTTTTTTTATTAAAATAATAAAAAAATAAAATAAAAGAATTGAGAACCTCGTCTACAAACAACAATAAGGGAGAACTATATTTTCGAATTCTAATGAAGTTTGCCATAACGACACTTTACCACGATGACACCATGCGATGATGTGATGAGGTTAGACACGATGGCACTTTGCCATGATACGGCATTAGAGTTTGAAGAACCTTTACCGAAGCTCTAAAGACGTTTGGCACTTTGCCATTCCGTGACACTAAAAAGTGTACTTTCTTAATCGTAATATTATGAATTAAGAAATAAAAAAAAGTAATAGACAGAGAGGAAGAAATTTTCAATCATTATCTAAAAAGTTTTACTATATATAAATAAAGTTGTATATTAATTTACGTATTAATATTAATTATTTTATATTTAAAATTTAAATTAATATTATTTTTAATAAAACTTACTTTTTAATTAATTATATTAAATTAATATACATATTAATACATCATTTTACATACAATTAGATTTTTCTTACCCGAAAGTCAAATTTTACAAAATTACGTAAAGTTGGAAAGTAGATCCTGAGCAAATTTTATTGGAAAGTAGATCCTGAGCAAATTTTACAAAATTACATAAAGTTGGAAAGTAGATCCTGAGCAGTAACCTCTAGTCCGATGTACCTGGTCCCTGCAAGTTAGGATTGATGTATCCAGGTGTCGTTAATTTGCATGAGAGAGAGAGAGAGAGAGAGAGAGATATAGATAGAGGACGGACTCCTCTCCTGTGTTGGTGGAATCGCCAAGACACAGAGACAAGAAAATGGGAAGAAATGAACAGTTGGAACGTTGCTGACCAGTTCAGATGGTTAAAACCAAAACGTCATTGTCGTCGTCAATTACCCGTCACGCTCTCGGTTAGTTTCCGACGGTAAATGCTGCAAGGCATTGTCTTGTCGATTCGAGTGTCTATAAATATAGTATAATACCTGCGAACTCGGTGCCATCAACAAGCTGGAACCCCCACGAAGGGTGAAGCATGAAGCTCTTCGTTTTGATCTCTTTCCTACTCTTCCTTCTTCTAAATCCAAGGTGCTTCCTTGTTCTACTTCTTCGTCTTCACCTCCCCCCCACTTTTCTCTCTCTCTCTCTACTTGCAAGATAAGCATCGACGATCCTAGATTTAACTATCCCTTTATTCATTTCCCGTAATAATCTTAGACGATTTTGAGTTTTATGTGTACCGGTTTGAGTTGGGGTTTGGACTTTGGAGGGACTGTGGTTGCTGATTTTCGCTAAATTCTTGGATTTTTTTTATGAATTTTTTTTTTTTTTTGACGAGCATTTAGGCTTTCTTTAGTTAACATCATTTAATTTTTCCTTTACAAATTAGCTCACTTTGTATTAGTTCCGAAAGCCAATAAAAATGTGTTTGTATGAAGTATGCGTGTAGAGGTTAACATCATGTGACTTGTGCCTTGAGAAAAACAATTCTCTTTTTGGATTGTCTTGAGGTTATGTGAATGAATTATGGTAAAAGCAATCTTCCATTTCAGGGTATTGTCTAAAACTGTGTCCGATGGCGGACCTGAACGTGCCAGCCTCCCACCTAGAGGATGGAATTCCTATGACTCCTTTTGCTGGACCATTTCTGAAGAAGAGTTGCTGCAAAGTGCTGAAATCATATCTAACCGTTTACTCCCTCATGGATATGAGGTAAAAGTACTAGATTTGAGTCCTTTTTCTGTCTTTCCAGGCAAACATCTATTTTAAAGATTCAATTTGGTTCACGAAGTTTAGAAAGTTACAATCAAATCAAAGAGTTGGTAAAAATATTTTTGGATTAAAGAGGGACAGAAACAAATATCTTTTGTTATTTTCTTTGCAAATGAAAATAAAATGCATAATGGATTAGTGATATCAACAAAACAATTACCCAATTGGAAATTCCATTTGTCACATTAGCTGCCACATAAGAAATTAGTGTGCCATATTATCAAATTCTGTTAGTTAAATTGACACAGATTATTGCAGCCTTTTCAATTACTTAAATACTTGCTTTCAATTTTATAAATCTTAGGAACCAAATTGGAAACTACATATATCTTTTTACAGACTATAAAATAGGCGTTCCCCCTGTTTTTAATTGATTTAGCAGTATTATGATTGAAAGTTTTACTAAGAATGAAACTGATTAATGCTTCTCTCTCTCTCTCTCTCTCTCTCTCTCTCTCAATGCAGTATGTTGTGGTGGATTATCTTTGGTATAGGAGAAAGGTCAAAGGTGCTTACCCTGATTCTCTTGGATTTGATGTAATTGATGAATGGGGGAGGATGATCCCCGACCCGGATAGGTGGCCTTCCTCCAAAGGTGGGAAAGGGTTCACTGAAGTAGCCAAGAAGGTGCATAGCATGGGTTTGAAGTTTGGAATTCATGTTATGAGAGGAATAAGTACACAGGCAGTAAATGCAAACACTCCTATCTTGGACACAATCTCGGTATTGCTCTGCACTCCCACAAACACTCTAGACGATGCCTCATTTATTATCGTTTGCTTATGAAACAACCAGGAAGCACACAATATAAAATTTTAATCCTCAAAAACAAAAATAGGGCAAAATTAATATCTAATTAAACTAGATGAAAATGTGAAGAGTCAACATTAATGACATTACTTAACCTTCTATGGTTTTATTTCATTTTTGTTAGGGAGGTGCTTATGAAGAGTCTGGCCGGAAGTGGACCGCAAAAGATATAGGGATTAAGGAAAGGGCATGTGCATGGATGCAACACGGTTTCATGAGTGTTGATACCAAGTTGGGAGCTGGACGAGCCTTCTTGAGGTCACTCTATGAACAGTATGCTGAGTGGGGCATTGATTTTGGTAAGTTGACTATTGTTGATGGAATGTTTTCCTACTTAGCCCTTATGCATTACCACAATACATACTCAAGCAGTAGTATGAGTAGCAGGTGTTGGACGTCCCAAGGATTTATGTGTGTGACACTGTTTTGATTTTTGCATGTGGTGCAATCATAACCTGTTACAATCAATGATTGTATACATCACTGACTACAGAAAAACATTTCAATTGGATAGTCACCTGATATTGGCAGCTTAGTTGTTTGTATTACACTGATTTTGATATTTATTGATTCTCTTTTTCAGTGAAACATGACTGTGTATTTGGTGATGACTTGGATATAAATGAAATAAGCGTTGTGTCTGAGGTAAGCTGCAGAATGTCCCGCCCTCCCCCTTTTGTCGCTACTGCAATACTGGTGTAAAATTTGTGTGGTTGACTATTTAAAGGTGTGCCCCTTTCCAGGTTCTGAAGCAACTTGACCACCCCATATTGTATTCATTGTCTCCTGGAACCAGTGTGACCCCTGCAATGGCCAAGGATGTGAATGGGCTGGTCAACATGTACCGGATAACTGGGGATGATTGGGATTCATGGAGAGATGTTGCGGCACATTTCGATGTTACAAGGTGAAAAGACTCGTCTGTTTCTGTTCTATAGTTTTGGAGTTTAGTTTACAATTCAATCATGTTTTGTTTTCCATTTGGCGCTCTTTTGTCCTGTCATTATTTTATACGAAACGATATTACTTAATTCTTTATCAGGGACTTCTCTACCGCGAGTATGATTGGAGCTAAGGGCCTGCTTGGGAAGTCATGGCCTGACTTGGATATGCTACCACTTGGATGGCTTACTGATCCAGGTTATAAGAATTTGGATGCTATTTTTCCTGCATATATAATATTTCCAATGAAGAATCTTGACCCTTTCTTACATGATTTCATAAGATTGAATGAACCTAAGATCACTTGGCCATAATTCTTTTTTTTAACAAACAACTTTTTAGTGTCAAATAGTTTGTTCATGCACTCAAGTCTATATCAGGTCATTTTTTAACGAACAAAGCAGGTGCCATCAAAGTCCATGGGGAAAATTTTACTGGAACGGAAGTATGTCTAGAGCAAGTGGCATGGCTTCAGAAACAAGTTCTACGCCATCGTTTCTTTACCCCAAACATGTTATATTCACATAGAGCATTGCATTGTTACCATGTGTGTTAAGAATCTTAAAGATTCCTGAAGTCCCCATAAATACAAATTATTATTAGATTTAATTTTTAATTTTAGCTTTGAGCCTAGACACAGAAACACCATTTAACTTTTTTACTTAAAAAATATTAGGTTCAAATGAAGGTCCGCACAGAAGTTGTAACCTCAACCCAGATGAGCAAAGAACTCAGGTATACATATGTATAGAGAAAGATATGAGTTGGTTCTTTACGTCCTTAGTAACTAAGCACTCATTTCTGACCTTACATATTTCATCTTCACAGGTCACTCTGTGGTCCATGGCCAAGTCTCCTTTCATGTTTGGAGGAGATGTGAGAAAGCTTGATGAGAGCACATACAACGCCATAACAAATCCTACCCTGTTGGAGATAAACTGGTTTAGCTCAAACAACATGGAGGCATGTTTACCCATCTAATCTTTGTAGTCTTGAAAAAAATGAACTTTTTATTTTCTCAATATAAACAAAACATAGTATTTTGTTGCTTGTACAGTTTCCTTACGTTACTGGCATGAGGGTTCATCGTACAGATGAGGTTCATTCCTATCAATCAAGAAGATATGCAATAGATGTAAGAACATCTGATACACAAGGTTTGGCCCTCACCACCTGCTCAAATTCGGAAGCAATTGGCTGGTCTACTGAAGCTCTGGACGAAGAATTTGAAAAAATATGCTGGAAAGAAAAGTTTAAAAGAAAAAATCAAGGACCGTTTTGCGTATACAAGGGAGAGCCTCTTTTGGCATCGTAATAGTGCTTTATCTTTCTCCAATCTGATAGTCTCAGATATGTTATTGTAGTTTTCCTGTTGTTACTAATACTATAGCCTTTGTTTATGTGTATAAATTACAGATTAATTGTGATTTTTAATGCTGATGTAGAGATGAAATGATGACGTACAAACAGAAATATCATGGGAAACTCCGTTTATTATCAACTGACAGAAGGGACTTTTGCTTGGGGGCTTCTTCGAATGAAAGGCTTACTGCAAAGGAAATCAAGAGAGGTGCATTTTCACCCTGCAGATGGGAGATGAACCAGGTATCCTTTTTTTTTTTTCCTAAATTTATATTTCATGGAATTTTCTAAAGATGTACTTGAAATTTAGGTCATTTTCCAGGATGAAAAAATACTTTTAACTATTGGTTAACCTGTGGGTTTTATTGCAAGTTAATGCATTTACTCTTTAGCAGATGTGGGAGTTGAACACTAATGGAACCTTGGTAAATGGCTATTCCGGATTGTGTGCAACAATGAAGTCTGTTAAAGGTGATAAATTTGAAACTTTCTGCCTTATTGTATGGAATGATGTGATGACAATTTTTCCAGTAACTCTATTTCATATATTCAAATTAGCTGATCATTCTTGCAGCCAAAGTCAGCTCAGTTGGAACTCGTTCTTGGATTGCAACTGGAAGGAGAGGTATGTGACTCCCCCCAACAAACAAAGAACTCTTAACCAATAGCCTTGTAGATGCACATTGCTCCAAGTTCAAGATTACTTTTTTTTTGGGTTCAAGATTCTATTCTTCACACTATTCAATGACTAATCTTCCTGCCTTTTCAGGAGATATATATGTTGCCTTTTTCAATCTGAACACACAGAAGACAGTAATATCTGCAAAGATATCGGACCTAGCCAAGGCACTTCCTAGCCAAACCTTGAATGGAGCTTCCTGCGAGGGCAGAGAAGTATGGAGTGGAAAAGACATTGGATTAACAAACCAGTCTATATCAATGGCAGTAAACGCCCATGGCTGTGCCCTATTAGTCCTGAACTGTCATTAGCTCAGCATCAATCAAAATAAAAGACCATGTCATCTGTGATGTGTATCAAATGCAGCTACACATAATGTATTGTGATAAAAAAATGAATGATAGTTCTATTAATCCTTAGGTCAATATTGCCAATAACCATATCCAAGGCGGGGACGATGACGACGACATTTCTTTACCACAATACCGATAAATATCATATATTGGACCCAAGCTAAACAATATTCTATCAATACCGTGTGATGAGAATTGGATGAGAGTGAAATAATCTTGACAAAAGCAAAGAAAGAATAGAGGAACTTTCAAGGAAATTGATACGAATGTTGTTGAAAGTGAAGTGGATTAATAATAATACTAATTCCTAAAGGGTGGAAGTGGGGGAAAGGAGGTAGTGTCTTCCTGAGTTGGTCCACTGCAAGTGCATAGTAAGTTATATCGAAACTTCTCGTCTACTATATATATATCAGTCGAATGTCATGCATGATGCCATAATTCTTCCTATCAGTGGACATGACATACAGGGTGGCGTCAAACTAATCAAAGTCCAGCATATGCTCTCGAATGTATTATAGATATTATTTAAATAATAAGATTTAATTTATAAAATTTAAATTTTAAAATTTAAATTTTAAATTAAATTACGTTTTAAAAAGAATTGATTTTTTTAAGAATTAAATATATTTAGATTAAAGTTGGAAGACTTTTTGATGAATGATTTGAAAAGAAAAAAATGATACGTTTATTACTTTTTCACGATCTTAACGCACATTAAAATATTATTGTTTAATAGTGACTAATTTTTGCTTATTGAGTAACAAAAATAATTTAATGTGCCTAAAGTTGTGAACTAATAAAGTGATTCACTTCTCCATAAAACAATTTAAATAAATACTGTACTCAGAAGTGACTAATGACAATCATGACGAAGGGGCAAGAGTCTGGTCAAGAGCTACGTAAACGAATTTTTAAAACGGAAAATCTTTTGCCACTGCTGGTGGCTCCTGTTGGCTCTATCGTTGGGTCTTTTTTTTTTTTTTTTAATAATTAAGAAAAAATTATTTAATTTTATTCTAAATTTTTATATTTTTTAAAATATTAAAAAATATTAAAAAATAAAAACAAAAATAAAAATATTTTTTTAAGCCTAATAATGGTGGCACCAACAGGAGCCACCAACGGCGGCTCTAGTATCATCTTTTTAAAACAAACTAATGTTCATCATCCAATGTTAATGTTCAATTAATCATGATGTCTGTTCATCATTTAATGTTCAATTAATCTAACATAGCTTTGACGCCTGTCCTCACCAATATATATATATATATATATATATATATATATATATATATATNATGTAGATATTAGTATTGTTTGCCTTTAATTAGAGAAGTGATTCGTTTGGTTATGTAGTTTAGATAAGGTGAGGTGAGATGTTTTGTTAAAAGTAAAATAAAATAATATTATAATATTATTTTTATTTTAAAATTTAAAATATATTAAATTATTTATTATATTTTATATGAGAGTTTAAAAAAATTATAATAATTATATGAGACGAGATAGTTTGATTTTGTGTAACCAAATTAGCCAATTAAAAAAAAAATTTATAAAAAAAAATTTACAAATCGATATAAGTTTATATAAAAATAATTTTACAATATAATAAAACGTATATTATGTAAGTTTATAGTTTTACTTTTGTGATTAAAACATTTTAAGATAAAGTAGATTCATTGGATTGGTGAATGTCAATTCTCATGGTTAAAAATAGTTAATAATGGTGCAAAAAGTCCACTTTAGTCTTCTTTATATTTCAAATCAATTTACGATTTGATCCTTTGACCCACAATGGGTCAATAAAAAGTTAGGTATCCGGACAAGAGTATTTGGAAAAGCTCTTTGATTGAAGATTCGGATCAAATTATAATCTTTTTATTTTTAATTTAATTAGAATATCATTTTTTAATTATAAAGAGAAGTGTAAAGTCGGAAATTCTGATTTCACGGAGATGTTCATATTTTCAAAAAATTAATGAAAAAAAAAACCTTGAATATGAAATCACCGCAAGTAACAGGTAATTACTGCGATATTCCCATGAGATTATAAATGTTATTTAACAAATTAAAAATAATAATAATTTAGTCTAAAGTTTCGAAGTTAAAAGTAAAGGTCATACCTGCATGATGTGGGGCGGGGTGGGGTGGACACTTCACCACACTCCACCCAGCCCTGCTTAGGCTAATACTACCCATGGTCCATTTGATCTAAAAATTATTTTTGATAAAAAAAAATACACTTAATAAATTTGTTTACGTGTAATCTTTTTGTTATTAAAATACTTTCCTATATTTAAGTGAGAGATACCATGGGCTGGGGTAATGCGGATGGTCAAAGAAAGCAGTTAACGTGAGCAAAAGAAAAGTAATGGGTCCCCATCATCATTTACTCTCTATATATCCATCCACCACCGTATTTATATATATATAGCATAGTAAACCAAACATTACACATCATGTAAATATTCACAAAAATTACAAAGACATCATACATCAGATTTTGCCTCATAAAAGCTCTGAAACGCAATGCTCGTGGAAAAGAGAAGCTTGTGGAATATTGGAATTTAATCGTGAGCAGTCATATTTACAGTTTTAAACTATACAAGTCCTGTTTATTTGTATTTTAAAATAAATAAATAAATGAGACTTATATAAAAAATTAACTATAAACTCTACTCTTTTTTAAAAAGAATAGATGATATTTTTATATTAATACAAAATAAAAAATCTAAAACATCCAAATCAAGTGGCAGGAAGTAAGTAAGAGAAGCAAGAAAGACATAACTCAATATTCAAGCATGAGTAGTAATCAAACACACGGACCTAATTACTTCTCCCTCTCTTAATTCTGTTTCTCAAATTCAATTTCGCAAGTGTTTGTTTGTCTGTCTGTCTTTATTTCTCATCGCCGTCAATGCAAAAACGATCCAAACCTACACGTTTTCCTCAAATCAAACTTGAGTTTCGAAAGAGTAATAGATGATGCATAAGACAAATGGGTGGTCAAAGTAGTCATCCCCACGCACTTTAATATTTGCACATATTTTTTAACAAAATTAAGTATTTTATTTTATATAAATAAATATAAAAATTTTATGTGCAGATATTTTTATTTATTTATTATATATATTTATTAATATGATTAGATATATTATTATTTTTAAATATAAAATAATTATTTTTACCAATTATATTAATAAAATATATAAAGAAATAAATAAAAGTGAGTTTATATAATAGAAGTTAAATCCCATATTGATTAACTAAAACTAAAAATTTCATCTTATCTCATCTCATCATTATAATTTTTTTAAATTTTCATATAAAATATAATAAATAATTTAATTTTTTTAAATTTTAATAGAAAAATTATATTAAAAAATTATATTATAATAATATTTTATTCATTATTATCTAAAATATCTCATTTTATCTGTATAATTAAACCGGTCTAAATAAGATATATTGATATATAATTAGGAAAAATCTAGTTGCAAGCATAATTGTGTACTAATATGTGTACCAATCTAATGTGATTGGTCAAAAAGTAAATTTTATTAAAAACTATACTAATTTAAATTTTAAATATGAAGTAATTAATATTAATAAGTAGATTAGTACGTAACTTTATTTATACGTAACAAAACTCATCTAATTAATAAGATAGATTGATATATATTATCGGTAAATACGTGTTTTCTGTTATTTTCAAAGTTTTTACACGTTGTCCCGGTCTGGGCCCAGGTGTCCATGGTGGCCCCCACAAACCTCCGACTATCTGGTTCCCTTGTTTGTATATAAATAGATTGATAAATTGAGAATTAGCTACCTAATGATTCGGATTCTGATTCTGATTCTGATTCACGTACCACGCAGAGGCACAGACTCCGACACGGAGACGGCATGGACTCGGAATAGGTTCCCGTTTCTAGGATATTCTCCGTTTTACCAGTTCTCCCATTTCATTTCCGCCTTCCTCGATCTGCTCTTTTTCTTACATTTCTTGCCTTTTGATCCCTCTTTCTCTCTCTCTGTCCCAACATGATCTCTTCTCCCTTCATTTCAATAGTTCCTCTCTCCTCCTCCTCTTCTTCTTCTGGCTCCGTGATGTTACCAAATCTCTATGACTACCCCGGGCCCAAGCGCAAGGATTTTACATCCAGAAACCTCGCGTTCATGCCTTTGAAATGCATTCACAAGTCCCGTTTCGATTCCTCATCGGAATCGGACGCTCGATTCCCTAGTTTCTCCGCTTCTTGCTTAACGGCAACGGACGCCAGGTTAACTTCCTCCGATCTCGTCGCCGATAGGCTCCGCCGCGTCGTAGCCGAGTTCAGGTCTCTCCCGGAGCCAATCGACCGCGTCAAGCGGCTCTTGCACTACGCGGCGCTCCTTCCCCCCTTAGGCGATTCGGCTCGAGCGCCAGAGAATCGAGTCACGGGGTGCACCACCCAGGTGTGGGTGGAGGCCGAGTTGGACGAGCTTGGGCGGGTGAGATTCAGAGCCGACAGCGACTCGGAGATATCGAAAGGATTCTGCTCGTGCCTCATTTACATGCTGGACTGCGCGGACCCCGAGGAGGTGGTGAAGGTTAAGTCGGAGGATCTGGCGGACTTGAACGTGGGTTTGCACGGAAAAGCCCATTCCAGGGTGAACACGTGGCACAATGTTCTTATTGCTATGCAGAAGAGGACGATGGCTTTGCTCGCTGGCTCCGAGTGAGTTACCCGCTTTTGGAGCACCCCTCTCCCATGTTGCCATAGGCGTTGATCTTAGCGCCAAAGTGAGTTTTGCCGAAGCTCAGGTTAATCAACTCATTCATCTTGAAGATTTTATTCTTGTTCAAGATTATTTGATGCTGAATTTAAGGCGTGTGTTCTGAAGGTAAAAGAATGTAAATTTAGATGTTTTTGTCTTTTTTTTTTTTTCTGTATAAATTTAGATGTTTAAGTGTTCCGTATATGATACGAAATAGAGAAGATGAATAAAACTCCATATAGTCGATTCCTGAGATTCACGCTGTAACAGCGAGCAAGGTTCTTGTTCCGGATAATCTGTTAAAAAAATAAGTATGTAGTCAATGAACTAAAGGAAAAGAAACTGCTAGGTGTTTTCAAAATATTTTTTCATTTTCAGTTAGTCAAGAGTTTGAAGTCCATTTTGTTAGTTTATTAGGTAATAAAAATTTCTTTTAACTTGCAAAAAAGTCTTCTTGGCATAACACATGCTAACCCCACTTTATGAGAGAAGCATTTCACAGAGCTCTTGGCAACCTCACAATGAAGTATCAAGCGGATGCTTCCTTAGGTTGTTCGTGATTCGGATGTTCGGATCTTCCTGTCTAGGTAAAGGCTCTTTTAATAGCGCCTTACTCCAAATGTTTTTCCAAGGAAAGGGAATGCTCTCCTGTATAGCGAGGACCTCATGAACGTACAATGAATTTCTCTTTCTTTGAGAGGCTTCAAAGAATCTCATCTGAGCCTTCATCACTTAATCCTATAGAGTTCAATAAACTATATTAAGTCTGTGAGGGCGCCAACCTCCCAGTAATGAGTTTTCATGAGGAGATTGACATGGAGAGCCACCAAAGACTTCCAATAAATCAGCCACTGAAGTCTCCTGCCCACCAGTTAACCAGGTGAATTTTTATTCTTCACCTATCCCACCCCTTTCGACTTGTGCATCCTCTTCCAACAAGTCAACATTTACTCAATTTTTTCAATCACACCATCCCAAGTAGAATTAGCCTTAGAAGGCGGAAGATCGAGATATTTCATAGGTAGGGAGTATATCTGGTATTTCCAGATACTAATCAAACTTCCGACAGAATGAACCAAACTTCCTACATTAGGAACATTATTGGTGTGTGAGCTTTCTGTCACCTTTACAATCTTGGTGCGTGAGCTTGTATTGGTCTCCTATTTTCCTTTCATTCATGAACTTTTACCATGTTCATTCACTTCAAAGAAGACTTGGAATATGGCATATGAAACGAAACTAGACATTTTGCGACAGTGCACAATTAAATCAAATGAAGACAGCCAAGAGGCTGATGGCATATGACCCGCTCCTCAAAATGGAAAACTTGGACTCGAAACCCTCACCCCCTTATATAAAAAAATAAAAATAAATCAAATGAAGACACATATAATGAGATCATTATTTGCCAGGATACGGCTTCCTTACTAAGCACACCCATCTTTTAAATGTTACAAAATGTCTTAAAGATTCGAATAGACTCCTCTGCTACACGAACTTTTACCTTATGCTCTACCTGTATCTTTGTGGTGGCGGTAAATATGCAGGCTGGTGTGTTCAGGATGTCAATTGAACAGTTTATTTGCACGCTAGCTGGCAGATACTGCAGCAGACCCTGCATGCATGTGTATTCTTGAGGCAGCTGCAGCTGCATCTCCTTCTACGCGTGTTATATTATGTAAACACTTTGTAGGAGTAAAAAGCATGTGCCCCAGAGCTTGTACCCATAATTAACCATGTTGTTCAACAATTTTTCAGGTAGAATTTATTATTCTCTTTCCTTTCTGCTCTGTTAAATTATTCAGTATCTTCATATGTTTAAATGGTGATACGCTTTCTGATTCCTTAATGTGCCAGGGATATGCTCAATTTCCAAATAAAAACTTTCGTTTTAAGGACCTGAATCCTAGATGCTACAAAAAAGCCTAGTAGTTTCAGCAAATGTCTACAGACTCTTATGGAAAATGAAGATATTGCTGAGAACATCCAGTCACTGCAGAGGCTCCATAGGGCATAAAGTCATTGTTGCCTCGCCTGCATTATCAACATTTAATTCTTTAGCTGCTTTAATGGAGCTAAGCAAAACTTCTTTTTTTATTTTTATTTCATTACGTGTCCATTTTGAGAATGCTAGATGGATTTAAGTGCCTCATCATGGATTAATTTACTTATTTTAGGCTAGTGGGCTTATGGGATTTATATTTGTTTTGTTTACTTTCTAGATGGGACATAAGTTCAATTTTCCTCTCCCCTTTTAGCAACCGTCAATCTTTGTCGCATGCCGCCCACTCCATGTCAACGTCGTTTCTCACCATCAGCCCACCACCACATGGCATTTCGAGGTAGTAGATGTATAAGTTATTTTACAAAAATGTCATTCATTGAAAATATGGTTGTGTAGAAAATTGTGAAAATGAGTTGTGTATATTATTATTAAATAAAAACAATGATTTCTAATGGTATGACCGTTTGTGAATGTATGAGAGGTATTGTATAAACTTTGTAATATATATATGGGTGAAAAAAAGGAGTTGATTAAACTAAAAGATTATGTGTGATGAAAGAAGATGAGAGAGACGAGATAATGAGAGAACTTTCGTGAGAGACCGTCCGAATGTTTGAAGGAACTCTCTGTGCAGTAGCTGCATGACCACGTTGAGTAAAACATTTTGATATTATATCTTAGTTTTTGATAATCTTTTAAAGACAGGTGAGTGGGTGTGTATCACAACCCCAAGTCGAGATGAGACATTATATCGATGAAATTTCTGTAGTCACTTAGGAGCATGTAATGATGGACTGATGTCTTCTAAGTTGACGCTGGGCATCAACGGACTCGGATGGGACGATAAACTCTTGTACCATAGTTGTATACCCTCTTTGCTGGTGAAGGCTAGAGAATGTTGTGGTAAAGGACGGGTATGCGAAGCCAAGCATTGCTTGTAACAAAGTCTTACACCCAATCATTAGATGTGAGAAAGGGAGCTAGGGTGTATACAAGGTCATTATAGGGGAGGCTGTGATGCATAACTTAAAAAATGGAATGTTTTAAAGATTGGTTAACGAAGGGCTTGGGGTACTCGAATGCTTCATCTAAGAGCATCCACATTGGCTTGGCCAAATGAGATGTTTGGCCAAATTTTACATAATTTGGCTCAAAAACCCTTCACATTGGATTGGGCAAATCTAAAATAATTTGGACTTTTGCTATAGTGGTTGGCTAAAGATGGAAGACTACTATTCATTCATCAAACATTAAAATATTAATTTTTCATTCTAAACAAATAAATTAAATTAATTATAATATAATTAACATTTAACATTTAGAATATAATTATATTATTAACATTTAACAATACTTTTTTTATTATTAATTTAATTAGAATATAATTATTATTAACATTTAATAATACTTTTTTGTAATATTAATTTAATATAATATAATTATCACTACAACATATTGGATTTTTTGAGACAAAACATTTTGTCTCAAAAAATGAAAATTTCGTCCCAAAAAACTTTTGGAGACGAAAAATTTTCGTCTCTATTTTGTCTCAAAAAGGCTGTCTCAGAAAGTATTCGGAGAATCCGAAAAGTATTTTTAGGGACGAAATTGGGCGGAACCGGTCGAAACCGTTCGAACGAGAAATTTTTTCTGAGACAAAAAAATGTCGTCTCAGAAACTCGTTCAAAGAAAAACTTTTTTGTTCGAACAAAAAGTTGGTAATTGACGTTAGTTCGAAGAAAAATATTAACTGTTCGAACTAACAATCTATCGACCGAAAATCTTTTGTTCGAACGAATTTTTAGAAAAGAATTTATTCGAATGAGTATTTAATTGTTCGAACGAACGAAAGGATTGTATTTCCATGTAAGTTCGAATGGGTATATTTTTGTTCGAATGAATATATTTTTGTTCGAATGTATACATAAATGGTAATTTAGCATTCGAACGGCATTGATCAAACAAAATGAAATTGATACTAATACAAATTGTAATCTGTATACATCAAATTGTAATCTATATATATCAATTGTTCAAATGTTTACAAACATCATAAATATTAAAGGCAATTTAAAAAGTCAAATGAATTATGATGGTGGTGGTTGTGGTGGCATAGGGTTTTGGGACATCATTAATTGAAATTGTTCAAACATTTTTTGGTTATTTAATTGTAGCCTCTCTTCTAATCTTGCTTCTAATTCTGCTGCTTGATCTAATCGGGTCAGCAACTCTTTTTCTTTCGATCTCAATCGTTCTATCTCAAGTGCAGCTTCCTCTAATTTTTTAGTATTGTCGTCATTCGATCTGGCTTTAGAAGAGGATGAAGATGTTGAGGATGGCTTCACGCAACGTCCTAAGCCCCTCAAATATCCAGAACGTGATCCAAGAACTTGAGAAAAGATTTGAGCATCGTTGACAGATGATTCATCAGATGGATCCGCAGCAGTGTCTCTAAGAGATATCATCTTGTCCTGGAAAAAGAAAACATTAAAATTAGTATATGTAGCAAAAATATATTTAGACAATGAAATTAAATAAACTTAAACTTACATAATTTGCCTTTGCCTCAGGATTGCTCCAATCACCATCACGATTTTTATGTGCTTTAGCATACAATTGGGTCAGATCATAATCAGCAGGATTTTCTTCTTGCTGCAAAATGAAAATTAATATCATAATTTATACGAAAAAAGTGTATATATTAAATATTTAATGGAGACAATAAGAACTAACCATTTTTTTTGACAAGCGATGAAAAGATCGAGAACCCGCGTGATGGTGTATCGTTAAATTTGATCTATTTGCTTTATTCACTGTACTTCGTTTCTAAAAAAAAGTATTATAATTTTTACATTTTATACATCTATAATTATAAATTATTAAAAAAAAAAGATAGTAGCGAAATTACCTGATAAGCAGAATCTTCAAATAGATCACATACTTTCTCCCATTCGTTTGGTGGCATTGCTTGGAATGGATTTTGACGCGCCTCTATCGGAGTACTGAATTTCTGATAGTGTGCATGGCATCGACCTTTGTACCTCCGGAATGCATTCGACATCAGTTCCTCAATCGTTTGTCGATCCTCTCGCCGACCAAAATTTAGTTCAAACTCGTCCTTCAAATAATTATAAACAATTAGTATAATTTCAAACAATCTCATTTAAATAAAAATGTTATACAAAGTAACTTATTACCAGACAACGATTTTTGATGTGGTCTTTCACATCTTGGGGAACTTTAGCCCAGGAGGATGTAGCCATCGGTGCATACGTGCGAGTAAGTGTACCAACATAAGAAGCAAGCCAAGCTGCCGAATCCCCAGAGCCACCGGTGTGATCATCAGATATATCAACTTTAATTTTACCCACTTTCCTTACTTTTTCTATGCAGACACCCCTCGTAATGCCTCTAACTCGGCGCTGGTTTACAACAACTATATATACAAAATTAAAGCATATATTTTAATTAAATTAATTTTATTTGAAAGATATACAGTGATTAAATACCTTGTTCTGGTTCTGGTGACAGTGGCCCACCATTGTTGGTAGGTGAAGCACACGGAGATTCAGTAAGTGGTGGGGATGGCTCACGTGTTCTTTTGCGTTTAGGAGGCATATCTGTTTGAAATTATAATAAATTATTATTCGAAGAAGATACATTTCATATTTTTATAAGAATTATACCTACACAAATATCTGTTTGAAAATCATTCGGTATCAGTATTGCTGGACCAATCGCTCTCATCCTCAGTTGACACTTCAGTTGATTCATGTTCTTCCGACATGTCACCTTCAACTACTTCGGGTTGAACATCTTCTCTGCGCAATGGGACCATGTCATAATGGCTTAGATCAACAAATAGATTGATGCCTGATTCATTTTCTTGATATGCTTCTTCATGGTCTGGACTATCAACTTCTTCATGTGGTTTGTCTGCCTCTGGAATATAATCATATACATTTCTGGGCGCAAACTTCTCGACTATTCTCCATGGATTTCCGAACTCCGGATCATCTAAATAAAAAACTTGATTTGCTTGGCATGCGAGAACGAATGGATCGTCCTCATACCATTTGCGAGATGTATTGACACTTACAAAATATTCATCCTTACGCACTCCCAACCTAGGATTTGAGACATCCCACCAAGTACATTTAAATAACCAGACCATATATCCCCCCACATACTTTAATGCTATGATATCTTCCACAATTCCGTAAAAATCGATATTATCATCCCCATGACTTCCTTCGACAACAACCCCACAATTTTGGGTTTTCCTATATCGTTCTCTGTCTGCTATGTGAAATCTATATCCACGCACCAAACATCCTGAATATTGGATAGCCCGCTTAGACGGACCACATGCCAAAGCATATACTTCTGGTGAGATATCACATGAATGGTCATTATATTTCGATGCAACCTACATAAATAAAATACGGATGAAATTTAAAATTATAATCATATTTAAAATAAGGCTGCATAATTTCTTCCCGAATAATACCGTATGTTCAAACCATGAGGCAAATTCTTCTTCGTGCGCCTTTTCTACATCAGTCACACCATTCGTGCGAAGTAGTTGTATATGTTCGCTGCGTATGTTAATGTAAGTTATTAATTTGTATCCATACATACTAAAGTATTAGAAATGCACATAATACTACTGCCAAATTAGATGATCATCACTAACCTCAAATATTGTTCAATCTCTTCACAATTATTTAAAACATACCATCGAGCTCTTTCAAACTCTCGCCCACATAGGTCATAGCCCCCTTGTGCACCTATAGGACGTACTTTCTGGGAGAACACGGTAAATGTTGAGGAAACTCCCATTTGTCCACCTTCATAATTTCGATCTGGTCTCGTAAATCTAGTATCAACCCCACGAAAATACATTGAACAAAATGTATGCCACTCATTATGAATATATGACTCTGCGATCGATCCTTCCGGACGAGCCTTATTTCCCACAGATCGCTTAAGTTTTCCCAAAAACCGTTCAATAGGATACATCCATCTATACTGAACGGGGCCAGCAACTAAAGCCTCACGAGGCAAATGCACAGCCAAATGAACCATTACATCAAAGAATGAAGGCGGGTACAAACTCTCCAATTTACACAATATCAATGCAATGTCAGCTTCCATTTTTAATAAGGCATCAACTTTCAACGTTCTACTGCAAATATTTCTGAAAAATCGCCCTAATTCTGTAATAGCTGTACGAACATCTGGAGTAAGCTTTCCGCGCACACCAACTGGCAACAATCGCTGTAAAAATATATGGCAGTCGTGACTTTTTAGACCAGTTATCTTCCAATCATGAGGTCGGACACATCTTGACATGTTCGAAGCATAACCATCGGGTAATTTGATTGTCATGAACCAATCACAGAATTTCTTTCTCTCATCACTTGAAAGTGTATACCATCCAAGGGGCATATAAGCTGATAACCCAGTATCTTGCAAATGCAACTCCGATCTGATTCCCAACTCTTTCAAATCTTTACGAGAGTTGACTGTATCTTTTGTTTTCCCTTGTATTGACATTAGGGTACCCAAAATATTCTCACATATATTTTTTTCAATGTGCATTACGTCTAGATTGTGACGCAGTGTTAATGTAGACCAGTATGGCAAATCAAAGAAAATACTTTTTTTGGTCCAATTCAATTCCACTGCTTGTCTTTTCCTCTTTCGGCATCTTGCATTCTTTCCAAATCTGTTTTCTGGAACATCTGTCAATTGAGTGAGAATATCACTACCAGAATACTCTGGCGGTGATGACCTATGCTCAACCCTTCCATCAAACATTACTCTATTTGAACGCCATCTATGATCATGAGGTAGATATCGACGATGTCCCATGAAACATAATTTCCGGCCATTCGTTAACCACTGAGACTGTGTATCTTTGTTACAAACAGGACAAGCCATTTTTCCCTTTGTGCTCCACCCAGACAAGTTCCCGTATGCTGGAAAATCATTTATTGTCCAAAGTACTGCAGCATGCATCTTGAATTCACGCTCAGCGGCCACATCATATGTAGTGACACCCTGTTCCCACAACTCTTTCAACTCTGCCATCATTGGTTGCAAATATACGTCTATTTCATTTCCTGGTGACCTTGGCCCTGGGATCAATAGAGTCATCATAAAATAAGGATCCTTCATACACTTCCATGGTGGCAAATTATAAGGCATTACTATGACAGGCCAGGTGCTATGAGAAGTGCTCATGTTGCCAAATGGATTAAATCCATCAGTTGCTAAACCAAGACGTACATTGCGAGGTTCTTCGGCAAACCATGGATACTGGTCATCAAATTTCTTCCATTGTAAGGAATCAGCAGGATGAGTGAGGAATTGATCATTTTGAACTCTTTGTGTGTGATGCCAAGTCATATCTTTCGCAGTCATCCGGGAAGTAAATAATCTTTGAAGTCGAGGAATAAGCGGAAAATGTCTTAGCACTTTATGGGGTACATTACGCTTATCTGATGTCCATCTTGACTCATGACACACCGGACATGATTCACATTCTGCATATTGCTTCCAGAAGAGAACACAATCATTCTTACATGCATGGATGATATTATAATCAAATCCTAACCCTCGCTTCAATTTCTTCGCTTCATAAAAATTTCGAGGTACTACGTTATCCTCTGGCAGAGCCTCTTTAAATAATTCAAGCAGCATATCGATAGCCTTTGCAGAAATACGACAAATAGATTTAATATGTAGCAACCTGACAGTGAAGGACAACTTGCTATGACGGGTGCACCCTTCGTACAATGGATGTTGTGCATCCTCCCACAATGCCTTAAAGTCTTCATTTCCCTCAAATGACTGGGTAGATGTTCCCTCTCCAACCCTAGCACCAAATATGCCTGCGCCAAGATCCCCTAACATTTCAGTCATATCTTCTCCATTATCATAACTATCATCAGAAACATCAACATTTATGTCATCCGTGTCGATCTCGTTACATTCATCCATCTGGTTGAGATGACTGCCAAATCTAACTCCTTGGGGAAATGGTTCTCCATGTAAAACCCAATGTGAATATTTAGAATCAATTCCATTTACGAATAAATGATCTTCCACAGCCATCATATTATATGAACTAAGGTTTTTGCACTTCTTGCATGGGCATCTTATAAATCCTCGACTATCAACACTCCCACAAGCAAATTCTAAGAAAGACTTCACCCCTTGTGCATATTGCTTATAGTCTCGACCAAGTCTATCTCCCAACAACATCCAACTCTTATCCATCTATAAAAGAAACCGAACAAAATTCAATAAACACTAATTCTATAATATGTTGAGATATCACGTGTTTGTTTTCCCTGTACTTTTAAGGTAGTTGGTCCTATCCCATTCGAGAGACTATCATCTATATCGCATATGTACTCAGTCTAAAACTCGTATGTTAGTAAAAATTTCGGCAGCATTTCCCTACAATTCTCCAAGTATGCTAGTCACGATAAGTCGTCGACCCTATTCATGGGCCGAAAAACTTATGAACTACATACTCGAAGAATGTAGGAAAATGCTAAACCAAAATTTAAATTGACTAACACATGAGTTTTAACTAAATATATATGCCATATAGATGATAGAATCCCAAACTGTCCACTTTGGACAATTCAAGAGTTATACCCAAACATTCTTTAAGAGAATATTTGGCCACAACTCTCGAACGGGTCTAAGGTTTAATTGCATGTAAAATAACTACAAAATTCAAGCGCTCAGTAGTAAACATAAGAAGCATACATCACAAATACATGAGAAGATTACATTACAAGTATACATGATGGGCCCTTAAAGATCTTGAAATATCTTAAGACTTGAGTTCTTAAATATTTTTAAATATTTAAACATGAGTTTTTTAAATAAATATCTTATTATTATATCCTAAGTATTAAGCTATTTAATTAGAGTATTTAGATATAATGAATTAAATAGTATGTATTAATCTATTTAATACTTGAGTTCTTAAATATTTTTAAATATTTAATTACAATTTTTAAAATAAATATCTTATTATTATATCCTAAGTATTAAGCTATTTAATTAGAGTATTTAGATATAATGAATTAAATAGTATGTATTAATCTATTTAATACTTGAGTTCTTAAATATTTTTAAATATTTAATTACAATTTTTTAAATAAATATCTTATTATTATATCCTAAGTATTAAGCTATTTAATTAGAGTATTTAGATATAATGAATTAAATAGTATGTATTAATCTATTTAATACTTGAGTTCTTAAATATTTTTAAATATTTAATTACAATTTTTTAAATAAATATCTTATTATTATATCCTAAGTATTAAGCTATTTAATTAGAGTATTTAGATATAATGAATTAAATAGTATGTATTAATCTATTTAATACTTGAGTTCTTAAATATTTTTAAATATTTAATTACAATTTTTTAAATAAATATCTTATTATTATATCCTAAGTATTAAGCTATTTAATTAGAGTATTTAGATATAATGAATTAAATAGTATGTATTAATCTATTTAATACTTGAGTTCTTAAATATTTTTAAATATTTAATTACAATTTTTTAAATAAATATCTTATTATTATATCCTAAGTATTAAGCTATTTAATTAGAGTATTTAGATATAATGAATTAAATAGTATGTATTAATCTATTTAATACTTGAGTTCTTAAATATTTTTAAATATTTAATTACAATTTTTTAAATAAATATCTTATTATTATATCCTAAGTATTAAGCTATTTAATTAGAGTATTTAGATATAATGAATTAAATAGTATGTATTAATCTATTTAATACTTGAGTTCTTAAATATTTTTAAATATTTAATTACAATTTTTTAAATAAATATCTTATTATTATATCCTAAGTATTAAGCTATTTAATTAGAGTATTTAGCTATAATTAATTATACAAATATTATGTATTTAATCATCTTAATACTTGAGTACTTAAATATGGTTATCCATTTAATTATACATTACTCTAATTAAATATCTTATACTTATATTTTAAGTATTACACTAAAATACTACATGCCAAGTTTTTAATTATAAGTATATTAATACTTGAATACTTAAGTTGTTTTCAAATATTTAATTATAATACCATAATGATATATCTTATTATTATATTTTAAGTATTAAGCTATTTGATAATGTCTTCTTAAATACTTGAGTTGATTATGCATTTAAATACAGGACTTCAATATTTACAATTATACATTATAATTACATTATCATAACTATCAGCAACAATATTTAAAATATATTGTTCGAACAAAAACTTTTTAATTCGAACAAAATCTGAACGCGTTATATTATCTTCGAACTAAGAAAAGTCCATTCGAACGGTGTTCAGAGCGTTCGAATGAAATCAAGCCAGAAACCAGTCACGAAACAGAGCAACAAACTGAACCACAAAACACAATTTTTACATTCATGATGCCATATTTCAATACAACACATTGAAAACTATATGATTATCCCTAAATATGATTAATAAACAATTTAGAAAACTAAGAAAACACACCTCTTCTCCCTCTTCTTTCTCTCTCAAGAAAACAACAATCCACAATACCTATATACAAATAAAACACATTCAGCCATGCTGTTCTATCCCAACAAAAAACTTGTAAACGAAAATCGGAATGAAAAATAACAAAAATAACATATTACCTCTTCTCTTCTTCTTTCTCTCTCAAGAATCTCTTCTCTCTCAATGCTTTCAAGCTCTCACTCTCCACAACACTCTCTCAGAGCCTCTGCCACGCTCTCTCTCCCTTTCTCACAATACAATCCGAGTGAAAATGAAGTGAAAGGATCGGATTAATAATATGTGCATTTTAGTTCGAACTAATTTTTATAAGTTCGAACGCGAAAATCCTCAAACCGCGAATTTTTCCCACAAAATTTTTCCCGTTCGAATTAATATTTTTCGCGTTCGAACAAAAAAAAAGGAATATTCTCCAGTATATTCTGAAATGTTGGCGCGAATTTTCCCACCGAACAAAAAAATTCGTTCGAACATGAAATATATTTATTCGAACTGTTTTATTTTAGTTCGAACAGATAATTATAGAAATATATAAGTATAATATTATATATTATTATGTATATGTAAAAATTATATACACTATATAATACTAAGTGTCACTAAACGCATAATACTAAGTTTCTTATCAATCTATAATATTAAGTATTTAACATAGTATATTATTTTATTTACAATCAAACATAATGTTATACTTATAGTTAGTATCACTATAAGTACTATACTAAGTAATATAATAGTATAATAGTAAGTGATATTAAATTATAGATAGTATAAAAATATGAAAACTAATAATACTGTAATACTTTATAATATAGTCTAAGTACTTTGTTTATTACTAATATATAAACTAAATATATTAGAAATATGTATTTTATACTTATATTTAATGCAATGTTTTACTATATACAAAAAATATTTACTTTATAATGCAATGCTTTACACAATACTATTTTATACTCATATAATGCATAATATATATACTATTACATATATATATACTAGTTAGTCACAATATATATAAGTAATTAGATCAAAACTCAATACTATATACATATAGTTATCTAATATATATTATATATACTAGTTCGAAATTTGTTATTAGTATATATAGTAGTATTATATACTAGTATTACTAATATAAAACGTTTTGTTTTACCTCTTCTAAATATATATATATATTTTTTTGAAGTATTATATATTTCATTCGAACGTATACCCTTTCAATTCGAACTAATACCCTTTTAGTTCGAATTAATTATTCTTCCGTTCGAACGAATTTACGTTATTTATGCCGCGCGACAGCTTCTTCTCTGACATTTCGTGCCTCCTCTCATTCGAACTTTCGCTCACACCTCCGCCGTTAGCCGCCTCAACGCCGCCACCAACTCCGCCGTTGTCCTCAGATCGCCCAGAACAAGAGGTTAGGCTTAAATGCGTGTTATTTTTATGCTTTTTTCGGTAATATTTGGGGGGTTCGGATTTTGAATGAATCCGGCCCCATTTTGTTGTTTTAGCATCAAATGACTTGGTATTAATCGGTAGAAATGATAAGGATTTACTCCTAAATCATTTCTACTGATTAAAATGAAGAAATATTGAAGAAAAACAATTGTGACGGTTCGGGACTGAGTCGACTCAGCCATGTCTGTTTGGCTTAGTCCCGTTCGAATGAGCATAAATTTTATTCGAATAAAAGTCATCGCATTCGAATTAAATTTAGGTTTATTCGAATGGGAAAAAATTTTATTCGAATGGAAGTTAGGCTCATTCGAATGGAGTTAAATTTTATTCGAATGAATGGCCTTTAATTCGAATGGAATTAAAGGCCATTCGAATAAGCAGTTGTCAAACATGCTATGAGAACATCATGCATCTTCTAATTCACTTTAATTACATCACATATATATTTTATACATCAACAGCATACTAATGGCAAGCAACAGCGGAAGGAAACGTTCCCGACCCCAGACAGTGGAAAGTAGCTCCGCAGCTACCGCTCCTTCTCAGCCGGCCGTGAGGCCTATATTAGTTGAGCGGGAGATCATTCTGGGTGACTTCCGTGACCTCACTTGGGATGGACGGAGCATACAGGACATCATCACTGATCGTGGATGGACCACGATCTGTCAACAGAGAGGCACAGCATATCCTGAGATGGTCGGTGAGTTTTACCGTGCCATGGGTGAGCAGCCTGGTGATGCTCTGTGCTATAACTTAGTGGTCCGGGGAGTGAGTATTATATTCTCTCCCCGCGTTATTGCTGAGTTTCTAGATTTGCGGCGAGAGCCGGGTGCATATCCTGCAGCAGCAGCAGCGAGAGCAGCGACTGCACCATCTGGAGAGGACACAACAGTCGCATCCTCATCGCCAGCGCCAGATGTACAGACCGCAGAGCTGGATGCTGGCACAGATAGTGAGAGCGGCGATGAGGTACCTGATGATGGTCTCACAGACGATCAGGTTCGTGACCTAGTGCGAGACCCTGAGGCTCCTCCATATGATGGCGGTAAAGTGATTCGACAGGCCGACTGTACAGCATTTTTCAGAATGCTTAATTTGATTGTCGGGTATAACATTGATCCGAAGAAACACAAGACTGATTTCGGGATCGAGCGGGCCAGATTTTTGTTACGGTTAGCACAGGGGGAGCCGATTGATCTGGCATTATATTTCTTCCTCCGCATTCGCACAGAGTCACGCTATTCGGGTGGAGGTAGTCTACCATTTGCATTGTTGATATCTAACCTCCTACTCCGTTCAGGGGTTACAGTGACTCTGACTGAGCGGAGGTCGCCACAGATGGAGCCTGTTAACAAGATCACATTCAGCAAGAGCAAGGGTCACTTGCCGAAGACTCGTGCAGTGCAACAGGATCAGCCTCCTCCTATTGATCCAGCTTCTGCTGCTGCTCCCCCTATTGAGAGACATCCTGCTGGGGCTACTCCAGATGAGGTACGGGCTATATTGGCGGAGCACCGCGACATTTTATTGAGGGACTTCATTCACCCCATGATGGAGAAGCTTAAGGACCTAGAAGGACGCATGCAAACTTTACAGGAGGATTTTGATTTATTTAATAAATAAATATTGTTAGTTATTATTTTACTTTTTTTATGTTGTATATAACGTCTAACTCATTTTGGGATGTAATTAATGCAGTATGATTTTTATTTTTAGTGTTTGCTAGCTTCTTTATTATTAATTATATTTTCTTCTCATTATACTTAATGTTCACGATAATTGAAAAAATGACACTATCTTCATTTTTAATATTTAGTTAACTAAAATACTTTTAAATTAATTACATAAAAATAATTTATGAATTTGTAAATATTTTAATTCATTGTAAATCATAATATATAATATATAGAAATTTTTATTCACTTTGGAAGTGATAAATAATTAATAGAAAAAATATGTATTCTTACAATTTTAACAATATATCTTTTCAATTAAACATTACCGTTCGAACGCATTAATACTAATTCGAACAAATAATATTTCATCCGAATTAATTAATTTTTTGTTCGAATTAAATTTTATTAGTTCGAACGGTATAAATTTTTGGAGACGACCTAATTTGTCTCAGAATCTCCAGTTCGAACTACTATATTTTAGTTCGAACAGATTTATAAGGTTTTCCATGTTTTGAGACGAAATTAAAATTTCGTCTCAGAAAAGTACTTTTAGGGACGAAATTAATTTCGTCCCTAAGAAATTTCGTCCCTAAAAGTAAAATTTCTTGTAGTGTATTATTAATATTTAATAATATTTTTTTAAATATTAATTTAATATAATATAATTACTATTAACATTTGAATTTGGCCTGGTGCCTGTTGAAATAATGGTTAATGGAGAACTTGGAATTCTAATATTTATGAAACATTGAATTTATGATGTGCATGAGATGTGACGGCTTTTACTGCGTTGAAATTGTATTATTTATGATTGCTTGAAATATTCATGGCTTGATAGATACAATATTCTCTCTCTCTCTCTCTCTTTAATTCCTTCAAGTTAGTTAGGAATAGTGTTTGCTTGGTTTCCTCGTTGTGTTAAATTTAAAAGTGTGCATGAAGTTACTCAATCCTATTGCTCAAGGTGTGGCATACCCCGAATTAAATATTGATTACTCAAATCTTTTTTTCTAGTAAGTTTCTTTGACCTAATTTTCTTTGTTTTTCTCTTCTTGCGCACTCATTGTTATAACATATATTTTATGTCTTGTGAGTTTCCTACTTTAGATTTCTTGAAATCTTATTGTGATAGTCCCGCTATAGTTTCATTCACGGAAACCATAAACTTTGATGCAGATTTAGATTATGATGGTTATGAATAGGAGGATCCATCCCAACTGTTAGAGTGAGAGATGGGGGCCTATCCCCACTTGAAAACAAAGTTTTTGTAAATAAATTAATATGTAATGTCGTTAGAGATATTGGTGAACTTATTAGGGGTGCTACTCATACCACCATAGTCGTGGCTACCCTAATCTGGGAGAGGGTGGGGGGGGGGGGGGTGGGGGAGGATTCTAAAACCAACTGAAAAAAAAAAAACTCAAAACCAAACTCTGGCAGAGAGAGAGAGATGATGTGATAGGGAGGGGTTTCAGTTTTTAAACAAAACCTAATGAGAAACGATGTTGTATTGGGTAGAACTCCAAAAACTGACCTCGTTTTATTAAAAAAATTATTTTTTGAAAAAAAAAATATATGTATATATATATTGGCTAGGCCAGGCGGACATGATAAACCTGTCGTCCAACCTTAGAACTTATGATGGGATGTCATAACTATGGTTAAATTTCGAGACTTGGTGACTTATGAATATTCAGGTTATTAATTTGGTGAGCGTGATGATATCTTTGGTGCTAAGTTTGTAGCTTAAATTCATGACGTACCTAATACCTTTCTGTTGCATATCTTTTATATGCGCGTGCCGGACACACAAAGCGCACATTAAAGCATCACAAAGGCTAGGGGTGTGACCCGTGTGCAGCACATTCCCAATTCTTCACCAAATCACAAGCCCCCGGGGGTTAAGGTTAAGGGTGTAACAATTTTATTTGTAATAAAATTTTCCAACTTGTGCCAAAACATATAAAACTATTCATTTCAATCTATTTCATTTTTTCATCAAAGATATATTATTTCAATTTAAAAACAAGTTTAACTCTCTTTTTTCCAAAATAAAAATTGGGCAGAAACCACCGCAAGGCCACCCGTGGGGTGGCCGAAGCCTTTCTGTGGTTTTGAATGGTTCATTTTTTAATAAATTTAAATAATAATTTTGTGGAAAACATTTTCACAAATTATTATTTGAACACATTTATGAAATGGGGTCCACATTTCCACTAAAATTCATAAATGTTTATCTCAACTCCATTTCTTCGCTATTCATGGAATCTTTATTTAACTTTTTCGTATTTAGACATAATTTGAAATATTTTCCATGATACATTCTCTATTTGAAAAACGTTTAATCAAAAGCAAGCCCCTCCACTCTACTTCATTGAAAGGATGGCCTCTTTTTTTCTCATAGCCCTTAGGCCCATTAATATATATATATATATATACACACATTTTCTTAAAACTTTCATTTTTCATTTATTTATTCAATTGTTAGAGGTAGGGCTATAAGACTATCGGTCTAGATAAAAAAAAAAAAAAATTGATGAAACTGGATAGATAGTCTTATTGGTTGGTCTCGATCCCAACATGTAGAAAAATTTGGTACTCGGTCTAGTCTCGGAGTGTATTTTTTTGGACGGGAGTGAAATTGATACCGATTAAATGTATATCTATATTTTTAAATATTATATACAATTTATTATTTTATATAATAATTATATAAGTTAATTATGTAATTTTCATTCAATGCATCACTATTGACCATATAAAATATTAAATAATATATGCTATCAATTAATAATAATAAATTGTGTTCATATACGTAGATACATAATCTACTATTTACACCTAATTAATGTAATTAGATAATTTTTTTTTAAGATACCTAAGTTACAAATAACAAAGAAATTCATGAATCTAACTCATCTATTAAAATAGGTTCAATAAGAGAGATTTCCTCCAACCTTATAAACATGCCCAAAACCTTATCCACAGGTAATTTGAGATTTATTCCTTAACATCCTCCCTCACATGCATGCTAGTATTTTTCTAGTTCTTCTTAAAGGGTAAGTAGTGTGGACCTCTATTCGTCCTATGACAAGCTCTGATGCCATGAAGAAATTCATGAGCTTAACTCATACCTTAAAACCGGTTCAATGAGAGAGATTTACTTCAACCTTATAAACATACCAAAAACTTATCTACAGGTAATGTGAGATTTATTCTTCAACAATTAAACATGAAGAATATAATATATACAATGAAATTAATTATTTTTTTGATGAGTTAGTTACATAATCCATATCAAAGCGCTCACTTAATTTTAATTATACTAATTTAATTATTTTTTGTATTAGTTTTTCTGTCAATAAAGAAAAAAGATGGAAAAAAAGGTTCATGGACCGAATCCGACCGATAGCTAACGGTTTGATCCGGTTTGAAAAAATGATGGATTGAAAATTTTGGTCTACAACCTTCTCCGGACCGATTACACCTCTAGTTAGAGGTTAGATCTATGATACTCCACCAATAATCAGCACGTGTCCACCCATTGGATTAGCGGCAGCCTCCACATGTCGACTCTAGCATCATGGTTTTTCGGCATCTTGCAACCGGTTTTGGAGATATGATATCCTTTGAGATTGGTTCTCTAACCCTTCTATTTTTTTTGTTCTTAGCTCTCTTTTTTTTTTCTATGTATTTTCCTCTTTTCTCTTCTTATAGGATGCTATATTTGTTGATGCCACATGTAAGCAATAAGAAATGACACATGACCACTCGTTTATTTTTTATTGGGGAATTGACAGAGGTACTTAATTCACCAACAGCCACACAAGATATTTTTTATGACAGTTTGTGACATGACATCTGATTAGATGTTCAACATTCAATTTTTTTGTAATGGAAGGCTTCTGTCACTAAAGCAGCAATGTCAACACCTTGCCATTACATAGGGTTACAAAACTCAGCCTATATGATTCCAGTCTTACAAAACTCATCTTTGCTTGGATTGGTTAGAGCATGAACCTGCACATAGAGTGAGAACTATAGTAAAACGAGTCCACAATTAATGTGTAGGAAATATAAATATGTCACTCTCCTACTTTATGATATTAATCACTCAAAATTTATGACCAAAAAATCCAGCCTTGCACCTCCAAACATCCAAAAGACATTCACGAAAAGGATTTTTAGACTCTTTCTTTGCAGCATCCTTCTTGAGAAACCGTGTGCTAACAAGAATTTAGTGAACTCTCCACCCAAAATTCAAGTTAGAAACTAAAACAAAGTACAAAACCTGGCCTAATCATCCAGGACTTTGTTTACTTGTTGTTGAGTAGTGGGCTTGAGCCCTTCAAATGTCATCTGACATCACACTCATCACAAGAGTACCAGTAGAAGGCATCACATAGGGCGTCAACATGTTTATCCACGAGCTAGGTTTAAGAAACTTGTCCGATCCTTGTAAAATACAAGAAGTATATTGCATTAAGCCGAACATGACTATCTAAAGCAATGAAATTTTCAGAATTCATGATCCTCTTACAAACTTCTTTCCCCTAAAATTGAAATTTCTGTCATTATAATTTCCATGATATGGTTCAAGTTAAGGTGTTCTCTAGTCTTAAGGTTTATCATATGAAGTACAACTTGTATAAGGAACCGAGCAACCAACTCAAACTACTCCTAGAAGGATCAGTGCATACCGTTGAGCTTCCCTCCTTTCATTTATAGAGACCTCAGGAATCCAAGGCAGGGAAAGTTTCATAACAGAATCAATCATTAATCCAGTTGGTTCTACATGACCATTAAATACACGACACAAGTTATTCATTGTAGCGGTATCAACATATTTAAACTTAAATCTTTTCGACTAAGCCATAAGTTGATACATCCCAAGACCCTCTTCCATCCAAATCTTCTCATCATCATAGTTGAAAGCTTGTTTTGCTAGCTTATATGCTACCTCTTTAACTTTTTTATATATGAATAGGACTCTCCACATAGGCTTGTCAAAAAGAATCTTTCTCATGTCTTCAATAACTTATCTGTTCCATGTCCAACATTCCTCTCTACTATTAAATACTATGATGATAGCTTGAGCATCTCCTTCAGAAATAACACTTGAGAAACTAAGTTCAACACACAACTCTAGAGCCCTTCTCAGAGCTACTGTTTCAGCCATGCTTACAGCCATGCTGTGTTGAAACAAAGAGTCTATTTTTGCACAGAAAATCACCAATATAGCCCCCTCTGAATCCCCTTGAAACTCGTAGCAGTATCTGATGTAGGAAACTGATCTTGCAACCTGTTTTGAGCTTGTTTAAACTCCTCTAATCCTTTTGCAGCAGCTAAGATCAACTGTTGAGGGCCTTCAAATTTGTTCTTAAAAACAAAAGCATTTCTCCTATCCCAGATTCTTTTCATAATGGCCACCACCAACTTTGTCTCTTCAAAATGTAGCTTCATAGTAATATTTTTTCAAAGCTCAAAGAAGTCAATAATTGACCTGACCACTTTTGCATTGGGCTGCTTTCTTTTGACCACACATCGCTTATAGCTTGAAAGCTCCATAAAGAGTGACATACTCATTCCTCCTCCAAAGTACATATGGGACACCGAGGAGACTCTAATACCTGCCTTTTAAGCAAAATTTTCCTAGTTGGCAAGATGTATTGACATGCTTTCCATATAAAGAGCTTAGCACTCTCTGAGACTTGTAAACCCCATATCTATTGCCAACTAGAATTCATTTCAGACTACCTTGATGATTTTGCCTATTTTTGGAATGCTCCAAGTGATATGCACTTTTAATAGGAAAAAATCTAGAGGCCAAGTATGCTTATCTAGGACCCAATGAGACATTCCCTATGGTAATATCTTCTAAACTTGACCATATGTAAGAAAGTAAATTATTGAATGTACTATAGGATGCAACATTGCTAACATCAAGGGTATCAGCCCTCTAGTTTGCACTCACAGAATCTATATAGAGGATGATGCCAAATCATCTAGGGAGATGCAATGTAGGTTAAACCCTACAATGAAGGAGGTAGTTAGGACTGAAGTGCTAAAATTGTTAGATGTGGTATCATATACCCCATTATCGATAGTGAATGCTTAAGTCCTACACAAGTTGTGCCTAGAAATCTGGTATAATTGTAGTCAAGAATGAGAATAATAAGTTGATCCCAACTCGTGTTTTCACAGGTTGCCACATGTGTATTGATAGGAGATTGAATGCTGTCACTAAGAAAGACCACTTTCCTTTGCCTTTCTTGGATCCAATTTTAGAGAGGGTAGCTGGTCATGAATATTATTGTTTTTGGATGGGTACTTAGGGCATCATTAAATTGAAATTGCACCTGAAGATCAAGAGAAAACCACTTTCACTTGCCCTTTTGTTACCTTTGCATTCAAGAGGATGCCCTTCGGGTTATGTAACGCACTTGCTACTTTTCAAAGATGTATGTTGAGTATTTTTAGTGATATGATAGATCATTATTTGGAGATTTTTATGGATGATTTTATTGTGTTTGGTGACTCTTTTGATGAATGTTTGTCTAACTTGGAAGCAGTGTTGACTAGGCGTGAAGAAAATAATTTATTGTTAAATTGGGAGAAGTGTCATTTCATGGTCTCTAAAGGGATTGTGTTAGGCCATATTATGTCTTCTAAGGGCATTGAGGTTGACAAAGAAAAAATTGATCTAATTTCTAATTTGCCCACACCTAAAACTGTTAAAGATGTTAGATTATTTTTAGGGCATGCTGGATTTTATAAAAGGTTTATAAAAGACTTTAGTTCCATGTTTAGACCTATGTGCAACCTTTTAACAAATGACACTCCCTTTGAACGGACCCAAGGTTGTCAAGAAGCTTTTGATAAGCTAAAAGGCATGCTTACCACTACACCAATCATGTAGCCACCAGATTAGACTTTGCCTTTTGAAATCATTTGTGATGCAAGTGATTATGTAATAAGAGCTGTTCTAGGGCAACGTAAGGATAAAAAGCCATATGTGATCTATTATGCAAGTAAGACTTTAAATGGTACTCAAATGAATTATTCTACAACTGAAAAAGAATTACTTGCTATGATGTTTGATCTAGATAAATTTCATGCATACATTCTTGGCTCTCCTGTTGTAAGTATCCTCTTTCGAAGAAAGATGCTCATGATTGATTAGGTGGGTTCTTCTACTCCAAGAATTTAACATTACCATCAAAGCTTAAAAAAGAAAAAAAGAAAAAAAGAGTAGAAAATGTGGTAGCAGATCATCTGTCACACCTTACTTTTGACGATTCTATGGATGCGTTGCCTATCAAGGATTCATTTCCTGATGAGCAATTGTTTGCCATTACTAGTTTACCTTGGTATGCTGATATCGTTAATTTTATTGTCACAGGTAAAACACCATCTCATTGGAATGCCCATGACATGAAACGTTCCATGGTTGAGGTACGCAATTTTTTTTATGATGATCCTTAAATATTCAAGTATTGTCCCGACCAAATCATTAGGAGATGTGTCCCTGATAATGAAATAAATAATGTCATCTCCTTTTGCCATAATGAAGCCTGTGGGGGCCATTTTTCTTCAAGGAAGATTATTGCAAAAATTCTGCAATATGGCTTTATTGGCCTAGCATGTTTAAAGATTCTCATGATTTTTGCAAATCTTGTGAGCCTTGTCAAAAATTAGGTGGAATGACTCATAGAAATATGATGCATCTAAACCCAATTTTAGTCATTGAAATTTTTGATTGTTGGGGCATTGATTTCATGGGTCCTTTTCCATCCTCTTTTGGATACTTGTATATTCTAGTAGTTATAGATTATGTTTCCAAGTGGGTAGAGGCTATTCCTTGTCAAACTAATGATCACAAAGTTATTTTAAAATATTTGAAGGAACATATTTTTTCAAGGTGTGGAATACCTCGAGCCATTATTAGTGATGGGGGATCACACTTTGATAATAAACCTTTTGAGGCTTTGATGAGAAAATATGGCATTAATCATAAATTTGTAACCCTATGTCACCCACAAATAAGTGGTCAAATTGAGCTTGTAAATAGGGAAATAAAACAAATTTTAGAAAAAATAGTGAATCCAAATTGCAAAGATTAGTCTTTGAGACTAACCAATGCTCTTTAGGCTTACCGTACCACTTTTAAGTCCCCTGTTGGTATGTCTCCCTATAGACTTGTTTATGGAAAAGCTTGTCACCTACTTGTTTATTGGGCTATTAAAATGCTGCATTTTGATTTAGACAAGGCTAGTTCTTTAAGAAAATTACAATTGAATGACTTTAAAGAAATTCGTAGGGATGCTTATGACAATTCTAAGATTTACAAAGAGAAAATGAAGTTCATACATTACAACCACATTTTGAGAAAATCTTTTAAACCATCTCAAAAAGTTCTTTTCTATAATTCTATATTGCATTTATTTCCAAGAAAATTGAGATCTAGGTGGACTGGACCTTTCATTGTTAAAACGGTTTTCCCTTATGGTGTTGTACAAATTGAGAATCCCAAGAATGTAAATAATTTTAAAGTGAATGGACAGCGGCTTAAGCCATTTCTTAAGAATTATTCACATGAAGAAGGGTCCATTAATTTGGAGGATCCTATTTATCACAACCAGCCACATAATTAGTTTTAGTGTAGGTGTCTTAGTTTAGGTTGCCTTTATTTTATTTTTTTCTCCATTTTGTTTTTTTCTTTTAACCCCTTCTACAAGTATAAAGGTTTTAGTTTGTGGTCATCACCTCAAGGTACTCTCCTTTATCTCTATTCTTTATTGTTTTACTTTGATTACATTGAGAACAATGAGAGTTTTAGGTTGAGGGGAGAGTCTTGCGATGATTTGCAATTTTTTTTTCTTTCAGTTCAATTTTCTGTTTTTGTATTTCATTTTTTTTTTGGGTTGCTTTAGCATGAGTATTGAACTTTAAGTTCATTATGCTACTTCTACTTATGAATTCCATTGTTTTTCTAGCTTATTCATATTCCATTTTCAATTTAGCCACACGAGTATAGTTTTGATTGAAAGATGGAGATGATTTTGAAAATTATGAAGATAGCATGTGGAGACATGTAACCCTTGTGAGATTTTGAGCCAATCCATTCATTTGAGAGGGTTATTTTAAATTACTCTATACTTTCATTTGGAAGCGCATAATATTTTGTTGTTTAGTCTCATTATTCTTCAAATTGGTTGAACATTACTAAGAGTACATCAAATTTTATACTGCACTTAAAAATCTTGAAGCCATGGATATTGAAGAACTATTCTAGTCCTCAAGAGATGAGTTTAGGCCATCTTTCTTTACTTTGAGCCTTTAATTCTTTTTCTTGTGCAATATTGCTAGTAACCCCTTTGAGCCTTTTATTTTAACCTTTCTATCTTAAACCATTTTTCCACGTGTTTCAAGAATGAATACTACAAATTTGTTTCATTGGAAAAGGCATACAAAAGATTTTGGGAAAGATACATTGAAATGGAAGTTCGAGGAGTAGGCGCAATGTCTCCAGAGAAAAAAAGTATACATACCCAAGTCTGGAAAAATTTATGATGAACATGTGAAAAAAATAAGAAGAAAAGAAAGAAAGAGAATGATAGAAAGTGTTGCATTGAAAAGTCGAAAATGAATTTGAAAGTTAGATGATACATTGAAAGTTATTTTTTGCTTGTTCTTGGAAACACTTTTCATTATTACCCCTTACCTTTTGTTTCTAATCTTCCCAATTCATCCTACATTACGTCCTAATAAAAATCCTAATTGATCTTGACAAAATCAAGATGGGGTGGCGTAAAATTCTTAATGTGTTTGGCATCCCTTTATGAGACTATCTATTTTCTTCTATTTGCATTCTTTCCTTTAATTTATATGTGAGATAATTGTTCTTGTTATACATTAATCTGCTCACATATATTTGAGAGTGTGCACAATGTTTAGAGTGACTTTATTCTTTTGAGCGTTAACACCAGTGAGGATTGAGTCAAAACATAATTTTGAATAGAGATTCTGGTATATTTTGAAACTCGAAGCATATTTGTGTTGGCTAAACCCCATTTCCACAATGAGTATTGATGGCACGTGGATATCTTTTGTAATTGTTAGGTTCGGTTTGGCATTTTAAAATTTTCATTTCAAACTTAAAATTTTCATATTATCATTACAACTTTCCTAAATTCTCATATAAAATATAATAAATAATTCAACTTTTTCAAATTTCAAAACAATAATAATATTTTAATATTTCATCTTAAAACTCAATTCTCATCTTACTACCAAACCGAACCGTGTTTTAACCTCTGATTAAATTCTTCGTGCTAAAGTAATAAAAATTTCAAGTTTTAGTTTCTCATTTCATACTTCTATGTTGAGTCACTTGGATTGCTAGAGACTAGCAATAAGCTAGTTGGGGGTGTGATAATAGCTTAATTTTGCATATTTATCTCATTAGTAGATAGCTTTCTCACATTTAGTTTAGGTTAATTCATGCATATTATAGGTTGTTTTAGAATAATGTTTTTTTTTTTTTAGTTTGTACTTAAAATGAGTTTTAATGCATAAATATATTTTTTGTAGGATTTGAAAGTAATTGGATCAAGAAAAGGAGAAAGAAATCACATAAGAAATTCATAAGAAGTCCAAGTTCGAAATGTGCTAGGAGACTCCCGGGACATGCTTTAGTTTTTCGATCATAACTTTCTACTCACATATCCGATTGATGCGATTCTTGATAGGTTCGAAAAAATATCTGAAAGAGCTACAACTTTGAATCTAATAAGGATTTCTAAATTCTGACGCCTAAAGCACGTACGAGGCTGCCAATATAAGTCCTTAAAGTTAGGTGATTTGTTTTTTTTTTTTTTTTTGTGGGAGTTATGAAAACGTTAGGGCTTCTTTTCTACCCTATATAAGCATCTCATTAGCATGAATTTGAGATGAGGGAGGCTAGGAAAAACCCTAGTTTATTGTTTTATTTTCTTTTACTTATGGATTGCTAAACACCTTGCTAAGGTGTAGGGTAAAGCCCAACCATCTTTTGGTATGTTCTTAATAATTTGCTTATAATTTTTATGTTTAAGTTTTGATATTTTCATATTGATTTAAGATTCTAGAAAAGAGATTTATTTTGTATAATTTTTTGATTTATCATAGACTCCAGGCATGTTGAATGCTTAGAATTCCATGCGCATAAATTCTCTCGATCTGCTTTGCCTATAATCAGTCCAATTTATGAAACTATCTTTGAAAAGTAATATGTGCTTTAATTGCTAAATCGACTAAGATCATCGTTGGTGTGAAATTTAGTTGAGTTATAAAATAGATTGTTTTTTTTTTTTAAATAGACTTCATTTCATTCAATGAAACCGAAGTTACTGCTGTGACTAATCAATACAGGGAAAAACCCAGATTACCAGCCGGACTACTCATCTGTTAGGGGCTCCCCCGCCTACAAATTACTTTGTGACGGACATTGTCTTAACTTCTATGAACTCTCTCCTGACAATAGTCAAAGAGAAAGCGTCCTGTTAAAAACAGAACTGAGCGACCTCTCTTCCGAAAAAGAGAGATACTAGCACGCTCCATCCTCCCAAGGAGGAGGAGTACAAACACCCACATTCCTCCAAAGGAGGAGTGAGACTATCACCCATATCCTCCAAAAGAGGAGTGGGACTCTGCTGATATGGACATAAAGTCCAATAGCCTATTTTTTATTTTATAAACTAAAGTAAAAACAACAGCTTACAAAGAAAAAAAACACAAAAAACTGAGGGCTGTAAAACCAAAAGGGCCCAGTCTAAGCTAAAAGGCCCAGTCTGTATGCAAGTGGGCTCAACCCTAGGGTTTCATCGTATTCATCTAGTGCCGCTGCCCAACTTTTTCAACCTTTGCGTCTTCCTCCGCGAGGTCCCCTCCACCAAACCGCAAGTGTATGAGCCTCTACACAGAAATGTCCCTACAGCCACCGTCTCTCAACCAGCCTTGCCCCCAACACCTCACTTAACATAGATCACCTATGCACAGGACAACCATCCGTTCCAGTCCAACGTGCATCCTTTGGCACCGCACAAGCGGCTCGTCTTGTTGGTTAAGCTTCGATTTGGCTCTGCTTTCTTGCACATGCCGGTCTGCTCATGCCGCCATTCTCCTCCGTGGTGGTGGGTTCGAATCGGACCACTTGGGGGATATATATACTTGAGCTCGTTGGCCTCTGTTTTGCTTGAAAAAAACAGGGCTTCTCTGCCCCCAGCGAAACTGAGGCTCATGCCATCGTATATGCTCTGGAGGCCAATGCATCCATACAAACCCAACACAAGTTTGATGTGGTTACTGAGCCTTTACGCGAGAGACACACCAAAAAAAGCCCTTAAGCCACCATTAAACAGCCCGTCAGGCCTTATTTGAGAAAACCTAAATAGACATAACCCAAAAAACAGAGATAAAAAGAACAGAGAGATGGGAGGGAGGGGGGAGCCGAGGCTCCCACCGCCCTCTTTAGGTGTTTTCGATTTTGATCTCTAGAGAGATGGGAGAGTTTCTCTCTCTAAAATCGTTTCTGCCGAGCTCAACTAGCATTGCAGTTATAAAATAGATTGTTGAAACTATCATTATATGCATTGTGTGCGAATCCCCAAGCCTTAGTATTTTAAGATATTGATATTTTTCTCCATAGTTTTAACCCTTTTTTTTTTAACAACTCAATCAACCTTTGATAATTTTTCCTATTAAGTTTTCTTGTTCTATTTTATTTTTTTGCTTTGGATTGCAATTCTACACCATTCCCTATGGATTCGATCTCTGACTCATCGAGTTATTACTTTGCGACAATCCTAAACTTAGGAGCATTATTAAAGTCATAGCAGACCCTAAAGGAGTTCATAGACCAGGCAGATGGATTCATCAATGTTGAAGACACCCTCGAAGCCCTGACGGTCCGAGCTGAAGCAAGTAGATAGGAAAATGGTTGGACAAAGGGGAGGGTCCAGCCGTGAAGGAGGCAAGAGAGGAGTGCCAGAGACAAAGAGAAGGGGGAAGCACTAGCCCAAACAAGCGGAGGGCCCCACGCACACACGAGCATAGCTGTAGAAAGGGAGTGAGCCCCAAGCCAGCGGAGGGAACCACGGCGGGGCAAGGAGAGCTACCGGTATTGCACCTACCACATGACAAACCGACTCAGCACTGAGAACTGCTATACTCTAAGGCGGATAAGGGAAGTGCTAGAAGACCTGCGGAACTAGCAACAACAATAGGAGGACCAACAGGAGCGGTGCGAGGGTGGTTGTCTTGGGCATAGGTAGTGTGTGAGCCCTAGGAGGCAAGGGGCTAGAAGAAAGGCTCAAAAGAGCCCACGATGCAGGATCCCTATGAGGAAGGACAGCTCGGTCAGGGAGATCCACACGATTGTATAGGGATACGTAGGAAGAGAAACCACCTCATCAGCTCTGAGGGCACATGCTTGAAGAGCATAATATGAGAAGGTGTTCACGACGGGAAAAGTCTCCACTGGGGCTCAAAGATAGTTCGGGAGTACCACGATAACCTTCTACGATAAGGATGAAGAAGGCATCCTTCACCCCCACGACAATACGTTGGTGTTGACCGTACAGATTGTGAACTTCACGACCTAGAGGCTTTGATTGACAACGACAGTTCTGCAATTATCTTATTTTGGGAGGCCTTCGTCTGAATGGGGATCAACCCGAACCGACTACGCCCGACCCCTAAGCCACTCAAAGGTTTCACAAGTGATATTACTCAACCAATGGGAGCCATCACTTTGTCCATCATGGCCAGAAAGGCTCCCAGGACCTCGGCAACTATGGTCGACTTCCTGGTGGTCAAGGCTCCGTCTTCATACAACGTGATGCTCGGACGCCAGACCTTGAATAATTTGAAGGCAGTATCCTTCACCTACCACCTTAAGATGAAGTTCCCCATGGATTTGGGAGTGTGGAAGGTTCGTGGCGAATAGGTACTTGCCTAAGAGTGCTACGCCCCAGAACTAAGGCATGAGATCAAGGATGTCAGGACGATCGGGAGAGTAGGGGAGGTATTTGGGCCACCCTTGCTGCCAATCTTGGCTGAGTGGGATGAGGAATCCAGGGTGAGCAAGCCCTCCGATAGGGCAAGCCAAACAAGACCTTAGAGCTGGTCTCGGCTAACCAACAAAGGCCCGAGTGAACGATTCAAGTTGGGACCAAGCTGGCAAACTAAGGCAAGCCTTGAAGCTGCTTCTCATCAAGCACTAGGACATGTTTGCCTGGAGTCATGAGGAGATGCCTAGGATTGACAAGTCTATCATCAAGCATTGTCTCAGAGTGGACTTGACTGCCCTGAAAGTCAAACAGAAGCGCTGGAGCTTCAGCACCGAGAAGTACATAGGCATAACTGAGGAGATGGACCGTCTCCTGGCTGTGGGGTTCAGCCAAGAGGCTCACTACCCTGAGTGGCTCTCCAACATGGTCATAGTGAAGAAGGCAAGCGGGAAGTGGAAATTGTGCGTCGACTTCGCTGACCTAAATAAAGCTTGCCCTGAAGACAGCTTACCACTACTGTTCATCGACTTGATAGTGGATTCAACGGTTGGACACCCACTCCTCAACTTTATGGAAGCGTACTCTGGGTACAACTAAATCTGGATAAGCCTAGACGACAAAGAGTATACAGCCTTCATCACAAACCAAGGGCTCTACTACTATGTGGCCATGTCGTTCAGCCTAAAGAATGTCGGTGCCACCTACCAACAATTAGTCAACCAGATGTTCAAGCAACAGATCAATCGGAACATGGAGGTATATGTGGACGATTTTCTAGTCAAGAGCAACAAGCCTGAGTAGCACTTAACGGACCAGCGAGAAGCCTTTGTGGTTCTCCAGCGGTACCAAATGAAGCTCATCCCATTGAAGTGCGCCTTCAGAGTGGAGTTGGGCAAATTCATGGGCTTTATGGTTTTTAAGCAGGGGATTGAGGCCAACCCGGAGAAGGTCAAAGAAATAGTAAAGATGCCTTTCCCTCGCAACCTTCATGAGGTCCAGAGGCTTGCCAACCGGGTGGCAACCTTAAACCACTTTATTGCTTGGTCGACCGAACGGTGCATCCCATTCTTCAAGATCCTAATTAAGGCCCAGGAATAGGATATAGCCTGTGATGAAGCATTCACCGACCTGAAGAAATAGCTGGCCCACCCCCCACTCCTCAGTCAAACTAAGTTGGGCGAGGACCTGACCGTTTACTTGGTCGCATTGCCGCATGCCATATCCCTAGTATTGGTTTATGAAGCGAAAGAAGACAACGAACCCTTTACCACATGAGCCGAGCATTCCATAGGGTTGAGGCTAGGTACCTGCAGATTGAAATGTTGGTATTCGCACTAGTAGTTGCCATAAGAAGACAAAGACCATACTTCCAAGCCCATCCGTTGAAAGTGTTCACCGAAATTCTCCTCAAGAAGATCCTACAGAAGCCAAATACATTAGGCCGGCTTTCCAAGTGGGCAATCGAGCTCAGTGAATTTGACGTAGATTACCTACCTCGCATGACGATCAAAGGGGAGGTATTGGCAGACTTTGTTGTAGAGTTCACCAACTATCCGAAAGAAGTACAGGTTGCACCCCAGGGAAAGCCCTGGCAAGTCTACACAGACGGCTCATCCTGCCAAGCTAATGGGGGAGTAGGGGTGCACATAGTAACTAAACATGGAGAAGAGCACAACTATGCAGTAAAGCTAGCCTTTAAAGCAACAACCAACGAAGCCAAGTACAAAGCACTATTAGTAGAAATGCCAGTCACCCGACTGTTAGGAGCTAAGGAAGTGAAGGTGATGGCCAACTCCCAGGTGGTCGTTAGTCAGGTGTTGGGACAGTTTTCCGTGAAGGGACAAAAGGTGAAGAAATACCTCTAGCTAGTCTACGAGGATCACGACATCTTCCGCTACTTTCAAATTAGACAAGTCCTAAGGGAAGAGAACTAGAAGGTAGACTGGTTGGCAAAGGCCACGTCAAGACAAGAGGAGCTCCCTCTTCCCAAGCACATCGTGGTCAGAACGGTTGACACCCCGTCCATGAGGTGGAGGTATCTGTCACCACCTCGGTATCTCCCAAGTGGGCTACAGATATCATGAAATTTCTACGAGAAGGCGAACTGCATGCCAACTAGGAAGAAGCACGCAAAGTTAGGAAAAGGGTTGCACGGTTCACCTTGTTGGAAGGGGTCTTGTACAGAAGGGGCTTCTTTGAACCTCTCCTTAGGTGCCTCTTGCCGAACGAAGCCTAGTACGTTATGGCAGAGGTTCACGATGGAATCTGCGGGAACCACTCAGGCGGAGGGGCATTGGCTGAGTAACCCTACGTTCTCAAAGATGCAGAGAACTTTGCAAGGAAGTGGCCAAAATGCCTAGAGCATAAGCCAGTGCCTCGCTGCCCACAAGAGGACCTAACTTTGATCACCTCCCCATGGCCTTTCGCAGAGTGGGGATTGGACTTGATTGACCCGTTCTCGGCGGCCAAAAAAGGGGCAAAATTCGTAGTCGTGGCAGTTGACTATTTCACAAAATGGGTCGAAGTTGAGGCCTTGGTAACCATCACTGCTCAAGCCATCATGAATTTCTAGTGGAAATTAATAGTTTGTTGATTCGACATTCCCTAGAGCTTCATATCAGACAATGGAAGGAAATTTGACTACTCACACTACCAAGAATGGTGCGTGGAGCTCGGGATCAAAGTCAAGTACTTATCGCCAAGACACCTGCAAGCTAATGGTCAGGTCGAGGTAATCAACAAAACTCTACTATTCACCCTTAAGAAAAAGCTAGGAACTCCTAAGGGAGCATGGGTTGAAGAACTCCCGGGTGTATTATAGGAATATTGGACGACCGTACGGACTCCCACCAGGGAGACGTCTTTTGCTCTCACTTATGGGAGTGAGGCGGTGATTCCCGTGGAGGTAGGGATGCCCACATACCGTGTCCAGCACTTCAACCCGAATGACAATAATAGAAGATTGAACGAAGGCCTAGACATCATAGAGTAAAGGAACGCATAGTAGTACTTCAACAAGCGAGTCAAGCTGTGTTTCTTTAAAATGGGCGATCTGGTACTAAAGCAGACCAGCATTACCACCCAAGAAGGAGGAAAGTTAGGGCCATGACGGGAAGGCCCATACGTAATATTGCCCAAATGACTAACACAAGAGGAGGGGTAAATTGGGTTGTATTTAAAAATTAACAATTATAAATCAAATACACAATATAAAATATAAACAAAATATGAAGTAGCAATAAATATCAAGAGTACGGGTAAGAGAGAAGTAAACTCAGTATGTTAACGAGGTTCAACACTACTGCCTACGTCCTTGTCTCAAGCTACCCCTTGAGGATCCCCCAAATTTACTATTCAACCTCTTTCAGGTGGAGATAGAAACCTATTACACCTCTGAACAACACCGCTATAAAGGAACCGTATAGAACACCCTCTACACTTACAATCACCTTACACGTAATGATTTAACTATTCCATATGTAGAATACTTTCTACACGCACAAGAGTTATACATATCATTTTACTGATACAAGAGCTGATAGTGGGTAGGTTATCAGAGAATACTCCTCAATGAGTGAAATAAAAAAAAAACACAGCGCAAACTATATATCTCTCAAAATAAACAAGAATTAAGGCTCAATACTTAGAAAAGAGAGATTTAAAACTTTGAATGAATGTTGCAAAACTTGCAATGATATACGTTTGCTCTTTGAATTGTGAATTTGAAACTCTCAAATGATCTATTTATAGGCATATGAGATTTGATATTCAAATTTAAAAATATTCACTTGTCAAAGACAACATCATTCATTTTTTCAAAAAATTCAAATAAAAGTTTATTCTTTTTCAATTATAAAAAACAATATCATTCACTTTTAAAAAAAATTCAAATAAAAGTTTATTCTTTTTCAATTGTCAAAAACAACATCATTCACTTTTCAAAAATGTTAAATCTAATCTTTTTACTTTTCGCATATGACAAAAGGAGTATTATTTACTTTTCAAAATTTTCAAACAAAATCATCTACCTTTTGCATAAGTCAAAAAGAACATAAATCACTTTTGAAAATATTTAAATAAAGCATGTACATATGAAAGACGACAATCAATCATCTTTCAAAATTTTTAAAATATTAATGCACATGTGGAAAATGTATTTTAATGTTTTATGATAAAATATTAATTTTAAACCTAAATTCTAGTTTCAAATTTTTTAAGAGATTCACAATATTACTCTATGAGCTTTAATGTGAACTTGTTCCCTTCTTACTCATGCTTGCTTCTTTGATGTGCTTGACTCTATTGTGTAGACAACTTAAGTTTGAGATTCCTTTATTCTTTGAAATTGTTTTTTATCATCAAAATTCATGTGTAGATATATAATTACACGAAACTTGAAACATTAGGTTTAATAATCTCCCCCTTTTTGATGATGACAAATACTTAGTAGAACTTGAAACTTGTATTAATACTTAAACTCCCCTTGAGAATGTGCGTTTGTTTTTCAAGAAAAAATATAAATATAATGCCAAGCATATATAACAAGTTTAGCAATTCATACAATGTTAATATTCTAGTCTAAAACTTATCCCCATTTTGGCATCATTAAAAATAGTGTATTAGTAAAAACAATAGATAATCGAAACATTGGAGCCGCCTGTGACCCGACAAGTGCTGCAGAGCCTTGAGACCTAACTCTATGAATTTAGTGTGGCTGGAGATTTAAAAAATCTTCTGATTGTTGTTGATAAACGGGATTGAGGACTCCGAGTTTCTAAAAAAAATGATCATTTTCATCCATCGGATACAAAAAAAAAAATCACATTGCTCCTTGACTTGGTTTTATTTTTCCATAACGATAATATGGCCAAGCAATTCTCTTCCATTAATATTCCAAACTTGAATTAGGAACCATTTACGCATCAATCACCAATCTTCTCTTCTAAGGCCGTTAATACCATGATAGGAACAGAGATATGTTTTTCTAGTAGGGCTGATTCTGAGATTGTTGCAGAATCAAGAATGCTCATTACTCAATATGCTGCGTCTGTTACGATCATATCTTGGAGGTTAATGGCGAGGCTGAGTGAGGTTGATCATCTTAACAACCAAATCTGAGTTACAACAAAAGATTGCTAATAATGACAGAGAGAATAGAAGGCTAAAGCAAAAAAACAAAGAGTTGAAAAAATTTTCAGATTGGTATGCTCATGATCTGCAACCATGAATAGAGGAGCTGGAACGAGAAAGAGTTCAGATACAAGGTCAAAATCGGCAGATAACAGCAAACGTTCATCATTTACGAGAAAAATAGGGATAGCCTACTGTTAATCTTGCTGGTTTAGCAAGAAAACTTTTGACAATATGTATCCAGCATATCTTGTATTTTTTGACTAAATAAGATTTGAGGAGATGATAGCTTGTTTTGTTCTTTATGCTATCTCTATAAAATTAGTCTTAAAGTTCATCCAATTCACATCAAATCTTATTCTCATCTCTATAACTCATCTGCATTCTTTCAACATTCTCACTTTAAGCTTTCAATTCTTTTCTCAATGGCTTATTCTTCTAACATTTCTCTAGATCCATCCATCAGATATTTTACACCTCAATCTCCTATCCTTTCTGCAGCTGCCATTGGTGCTATGTTGCAGCAAGAGAATAATAATTTGGCTAATAAGTCAGACTCCGATGCTATCTACGACTTGGTGACTCTCGGGACTCGATACTCCTCCTCTATAGTTGCTTTTTCCCAATGGCTACAAGTCAGAAACCATGAGGTTGAAAAACTTAAACAACAAATTGTTATACTTCAACAAATTGTTCAAGAGTCTCACACAATGGAAGGAATCATTTGTCAGAAGAGTAAACAGTTGAAATCTCTATTAGATTCTTCATTCCGCTTGCCAGTTCCCATGGATAGGGATAGCATGATATTGTACAAAGAGAATGAGCGTTTCAAACATGAGGTTAGGAACCTCAAGTTTATATAAAAGTATTTATAAAAATTTTCTCTCTATTTTTATTGACTCTGGTTTATCTTTTAAGAGATATTAATAGCATGCATCATATATATATTTCTCTTATAATCATGCATAGTCTATCTTTTGGCAAAGGTTTTGTGAAAATATCTGCTAATTGATCGTGTGTGCTTGTGAACTCTAGTAATATATCGCCCTTCTGCCCATGATCTCAAAGAAAATGATATCTAATTTCAATATGCTTAGTTCTAGATTATTGTATTGGGTTCTTTGAAAAATTTATAGCACTTGTATTATCACATTTGATTGGAATGTGATTATACATGAGTTTAAAATCTTCAAGTTGTTGCTTCATGTAAATAACTTGAGCACAACAACTACTTAGAGCAACATATTCTGTCTCATAGTAGATAATGCAACATAATTTTACTTTTTACTAAATCAGGAAACTAGTACATGACCTAAGAAATGACATGCTCCACTAGTGCTTTTTCGATCAATTTTGCAACTAACATAATCTGCATCTGTGTAGCTGATTAGATCGAAAGATGTGTGTTTAGGTTACTATAACCCTAAGTCAATTGTACCACTAAGATATCTAAGAATGCGCTGAACTGCAATCAAATGAGATTCTTTTGGAAATGATTGAAAGCGTGCACATAAGTACACACTGAACATAATATCTGGTATACTGGTTGTCAAATATAATAAGCTACCAATCATACCTCGATATACTTTCGAGTCAACTAGTTTACTGGTTTCATCTTTATCAAGTTTAGTGGATGAGCTCATTGGTATTCCAATTTCCTTAGCATATTACATCCCAAACTTTTTAAGTAATTCTTTAATATATTTTGACTAATTGAAGAATGTTCCACTTTTTACTTGCTTGATTTGCAATCCAAGAAAGAAGGTAAGTTCTCACATTATACTCATTTCAAATTCTTTCTGCATACTCTTAGCAAAAACTTGGCATATATTTTCATTAGTAGCACCAAATATTATATAATTAACATAAATCTGAATCAAAAGAATATCATCATTTTCATATTTAATGAAAAGAGTTGTATCGATTTGTTCTCTTGAAAAACCTTTTTCAATCAAGAAACCATTGAGTCTCTCGTACCAACCTCTAGGAGCTTGTTTGAGTCTATATAGTACTTTTGTGAGTTTGAAAACATGATTTACAGAAATATGATTTTCAAATAGAGGTTGCTCAACATATACCTCTTCATTTATAAAACTATTTAAAAAAGTACTTTTAACATCCATTTGAAAAAGTTTGAAACCTTTATAACAAACATATGCAAGTAGCATTTAAATAACTTCTAATCTTGTGACTGGTGCATATATCTCATCATAATCGATTCTTTTTCTTGATTGAAATCTTGGGCTACAAGTCGAGCCTTATTTCTAGTAATGACTCCGGATTCATCTTTCTTGTTTCTAAAAACTCATTTTGTTCCAATAATAGTATAATTTTTGGGTCTAGGAACAAGTATCTAAACATAATTTCTTTCAAATTGATTTAGTTCTTCTTGCATAGTTAGAATCCAAGATTAATCAAGAAGTGTTTCATCAATATTTTTGGGTTCAATTTGAGATAGAAAAGTAGTATGATTGCAAATATTTCTAAGAGATGATCGAGTACTTACACTTCGTGAAGGTTCTCCCAGAATTTGTTCAACTGGATGATTTTCACAAATTTCCACTGTTTAGTTGCATCTTGTATTAAATTTTGATAATCTTTCCTGATGTTTCCATGTTGGACTTCCTCTATTGTGTTCTCTTTGTTGAGATTAAGACTTTCCATGTTATTTATATCTCATGTTTCTTCATCAACAGATTTCTCGGAGAGTAGAGAATTAGATTCATCAAATACTACATGCATAGATTCTTGTACAATCAAAATCTTTTTATTGAATACTCTATAAGTTTAACTATTAGTAGAATACTCAATAAAGATACGTTTATCAGATTTTGCATCAAACTTGCCTAAATTATCCATATCATTCAAAATAAAACATTTGCATCCAAATACATGAAAGTAACCAATGTTGGATTTTTTTCTCATTCCAAAACTCATAGGGGGTTTTATTTACTTTAGACCTTAGCATAACTCTATTTATAGCATAACATGCAATACTTACAACTTCGGCTCACAAAATAACTAGGCAAATTGTTCTCATTAAACATTGTTTTTGTCATCTCTTAAAGAGATCTATTTTTTCTCTCTACTACCACATTTTGTTGAAGAGTTCGAGGAGCAAAAAAATTATGTACAAAATCATTTTCATCCCAAAAAAGTTTCAATATTTTTATTAATAAACTATTTTCCCCTATCATTTCAGATACTTGAAATAATATAACCTTTTTCATTTTAAATTCTCTTTTATAACTTGGTAAGAGCATTATGTGCCTCATCTTTATGAGCAAGTAAGATGACCCAAGTATATCTAGAGAAATCATCAACAATAACAAATGCATAATATTTTCCTCCTAGACTTGCAACTCTATTTGGTCCAAAAAGATCCATGTGTATCAGTTGCAGTGGTCTAATAGTGGAAATATGTTTCTTGGTTTTAAAAGAAGTTTTTGTTTGTTTACCAAATTGGCATGCATCACAAATTTTGTCTTTAAGAAAATTTTCCATTGGTAAATTTCACAATATCATTTTTTGAAAGTTTGGAAATAAATTCTATGTTGGCATGACCTAGTCTTCTATACCATAGCCAACTAGTTTCATTTTGAGCTGAAAAATAAATAGCATCTTGTGAGGCAATTTCTTCAAATTCGATTGTATAAACATGTTGCTTCTAAAAGCAATAAAACGAACATTGCAATCATGATCATTCAAAATAATGCACTTATCCATTTTGAAAGTAACTATAAATCCTTTATCACATAAATGACTTATGCTCAAAAGATTATATTTTAGACCTTCAACAAGTAGAACATCTTCAATTATGAGAGAAAATTCATTACCAACTTTACCTATTCTCACGATCTTCTATTTCGAGTTATCTCCAAATGTTATGGGTCTTTTTTCTTTAGATCTAAGATCAAAGAACTTAGTCTTGTCTACCATCATGTGTCTTGAACATTCACTATCTAAAAACCATTTATTTTTACTTGTGGAGGACTTCATGCATACCTATAAAAACAATTAAAATGATTTTTCTTGTTATCCAAGTTCTTTAGGTCATTCATTTATTAGTATTATAAGAAACAAGATTTTTAGGTACCCATATGACTCTAATAGTCATTGTATGCTTTCTTCTAATAGAACAAGCATGATAATTTTGATCATTTCTATTATAAAAATTACAAATAGCATGTGGTATATATGAAGAACTTGAGTGATTGTAATAGTATCTGTTTTTGACAAAATTATTTTTATGAAAATAATTTTGAATGCTGGACTTTGATGTAGAAGGATTATCAAAGAAGTTTTTATAATATTTGTATTTTTGTTTTGGTATGTATCCTAAACCTGCCTTGTTAAAAACACATCTTTGACTATCAAGAATTTTTTCCAAATTTCTTTTTCCATTCGTAAAGTTTTCAATAATATTTTCTAAATTAGTTATTCTTTTCTTCAACTCAAGATTTTCATCTTTCAAAACGATGTTTTCTTTTCTTAAAATATCAATTTCGTTTGTTAAAAAAGAATTTTTATTTTTCAAAGTAGTATACTTGATACCTAATTTTTCCAGTTCCTCATATACTGATGACTTGTAAAATTTCGTATTGCAGATTTTACAAGATCGCTCGAGCAGAGGCTTTTGGCCGCTCGAGCGAATTCAGGAAGATTCAAACGCTCAACTGCCGCTCGACAGTGAGCTCGAGCGGGTTACGGGAAAATAAAGATCGCTCGAGCGGAGACTTTTGGCCGCTCGAGCGAAGTCAGGCAGAGTTGAACGCTCGATGTGCGCTCGACAAGCCGCTCGAGCGAAATCAGGCAGAGTCGACTACTCGATTCTCGCTCGACACCCCGCTCGAGCGAACATCGTATTTTGACAGATCTAGGGTTTTCCGCCGTCACACCATATAAAAGTGATTTTTCACTTTATGACCGTACCTTTTGACTGAAGAACACTTTTTGGGACAGAAAAACACAGCTAGGAGGATTCAATTCATCTGTTTTGGAGAAATAATTCCACATATTGCACGTACGTTGGAATCATACACGAGCACAGACGGGAGAAAAGCATTGAATCATTTCCTTGAGTTTTTGAAGACGATTTGCGGCTGCAAGGAGTATTTTTCAGCATTTATTTTCTTCCAAAATTCTCAGAACAATTATGGTGAATTCGTTTATATTGAATTCCATTTCTAGCATGAGCTAAATTTCTTTTATTCTAGGAAAACGATGTAACCTAATTCCAAACTATGCTTGATTGTCTATGCTAATTTAAGGCAATTCTCTCTTTATTTATCTGATTTATTCTGAATTTATTGCTTCTAATTAACTGACCATTAATTAGATGATATTTAATCTTGTGATTTTGCTATCGAAAGAGGAAATCATAGGGTAGATATTGAATATTTCAGCATAGGTAAGTATAGAGATCGAAAGACTTGTATGAACCTATGTAGTAATTAAATCATTGGTCTTATTGCTTTCTTGATTATTTAATTTGCATATTCTTGTGTGAATTGATGAATAAGAATAATTTCCAATTGACCATCGAAAGAGGCTTTTGGATGAATTAGAGATTTGCTAATAGACAAATAGAATTAAATTAAATTAGTTGGATGAGAAAAGCATAGTGAAGAATTAGGTGAAATCGATTTCCTAGAAGTTTTATTTCCCATTAATTTGATCTTCGAACGTTGGTTTTATTTCCTTTGCATATTTCTCTTTGCATTGATCTTAGTTTAATTTACAACTACAAAAATCTTAGTGATTCCTCTAGATAAAATCGAGATTAGTATAATTTTGGTATTTGGCAAAAGTAAGGTACCAATCCCTGAGGACGATACTCTTCTTATCACTTTATTATAAAACTACGATACTGTGCACTTGCAGTTTTGCACCGATCATATACCTCTTCCAAAACATTTTGTAACTCTTCATATGAAGGATCTTCAATATTATCAAGATTTGTTACCTCAAAGTCACCTTTAACCATAAGACAAAAATTTGCTGATTCTTCATTATTTACTTCACTATCTGAGCTACTTGAATCATCATCACATGTAACTTTTATTGCTTTCTTGCCCCTGTTTCGATCTTTTTTTAGTAGAGGACAATCTTAATTGATATGTTCAGGCTTATTGCATTTATAACAAATTAAATAGTCATTTTTACCTGAATCCTTTTTAGAAAACTTTTTGAAAGATTTTCTCGGATGAGTTTTATTTTTCTTTAAGAATCTCTTAATTCTTCTTATTATCATCACAACTTCTTCATTTTTGTTGTCACTTTCCTCATGATCTTCATCACTTTCACTTTAATGAGAAACAACTTTAAGTGCAATGCTCTTCTTTGGCTTTCCTTCTTAGTCTTCTCTTTTTAATGTGTACTCATAACTACTTCTTAAGGTCTCTAACTTCAATAATCGCTGTCACTTTTAATTCCCAGCGTTTTGGTAGAAAGTTGGGAATTTTTCTTATTATCTCCACCTTGGAATAAATTTTGCTGAGAGCTGTCAAGTTGTTTATGATGTTAATAAAACGAGTGTACATACTAGGAATAGATTCATCATCATTCATCTTAAACATTTCATATTCATGAGTAAGAATATAAATTTTTGATTCTTTGACTTGCAAAGTTCATTCATAAGTAACTTTCAAGTTATCCAAAATTTCCTTTGTCGTAGTGCAAGTCATTATTCTATTAAACTCATTTCATTGAGAGCATTATATAATAAATTCATAGGAGTTAAATTCAATGTATAAAGTCTATCGTCTTCACAATCAAATTCTTCTTCTTCCCTTTTGACCTTTACTCTATCAACCACTTTTGTTAAAATATAAGGTCCATTTACAATGCACTTCTAGATTTCTCAATCTTGAGTTTGAAAGAATATTCTCATTCTAACTTTCCAGAATGAGTAATTGTCTCCACAAAAGAGTGGAGGCCGACTGCTAGATTGACTTTCACCAAATGAAACTGCAATATTAACCATAAGATCTTAATTCAAAAGATAGTTAATCTTATAACAGAGCCCTTGCTCTGATATCAATTGTTACTAATCATGGACAACACCTATGTCACCTAACAATTGTACCTACCAGACTAGCGAGCCACTGTCTACATCGGTGCACCGTCATCCATGGTCGGAGAGTCTTGCTTCGGTGACACAGTCACAAGCGAGAGTTCCCATGAGTGATTTGCTTGTATGAACAGTACATGTCAATTAGCTCTGATACCAATTGTTGCGCAGATGACTAACACAAGAGTGAGGGTGAATTGGGTTGTATTTAAAAATTAATAATTATAAATCAAATACACAATATGAAATATAAACAAAATACAAACTAGCAATAAATATAAAAAGTAAGGGTAAGAGAGAAGCAAACTCAGTATGTTAACAAGGTTTAGCTCCACTACCTACGTCCTCGCCTCAAGCTACCCATTGAAGATCCCCAAATTCACTATTCAACCTCATTCAGGTGGAGATAGAAATCTATTACACCTTTGAACAACACCGCTATAAAGGATCCGTGTAGAACACCCTCTACACTTGCAATCCCCTTACACGTGGTGATTCAACTATTTCCTGTGTAGAACACTTTCTACAGGCATAAGGGTTATACACACCCTTTTACTGATACAAGAGCTGATAGTGAATAGGTTATCAGAGAACATTCCTCAATAAGTGAAATAAGAATAATACAGCGTAAACTATATATCTCTCAAAATGAATAAGGATTAAGGCTCAATGCTTAGAGAAGAGAGATTGAAAGTTTTGAATGAATGTTGCAAAACTTGTAATGATATACGTATGCTCTTGGTGTTGTGAATTTGAAACTCTCAAATGATCTATTTATAGGCATATGAGATTTCATATTCAAATTTAAAAAGATTCACATGTCTAAGACAACATCATTCACTTTTTCAAAAAATTAAAATAAAAGTTTCTTCTTTTTCAATTGTCAAAGACAACATCATTCACTTTTCAAAAATTTCAAACCTAATTTTTTACTTTTCGCATATGACAAAATGAGTATTATTTACTTTTCAAATTTTTTCAAACAAAATCATCAACCTTTTGCATAAGTCAAAAAGAGTATCAATCACTTTTGAAAATATTCAAATAAAGCATGCACATGTGAAGGATAACAATCAATCATCTTTCAAAATTTTCAAATTTAATTTTTAAAATATTCATGCACATGTGGAAAATTTATTTTAATATTATATGATAAAATATTAATTTTGAGTCTTAATCCTAATTTCTAATTTTTAAGAGATTCACAACATTACTCTATGAGTTTTAATGTGAACTTGTTCCCTTCTTACTCATGCTTGGTTCTTTGATGTTCTTGACTCCATTGTATAGACGACTTGAGTTTGAGATTCCTTTATTCTTTGAATTCGTTGTTGTCATCAAAATCCATGTGTAGATATATAATTATACGAAATTTGAAATCTTGGGTTCAACATGTAGTAAACACAAGCAACTGGCCTGGCTCCTACCGCCTCAAAGACAGTCAAGGCCATGACTCCCCTACCCATGGAACGTCGATTATGTGAAGAAATACTTCGCTTAGTAACGGAGAGCATCACCCATGAATGAAAACACAATGTACTTGTAAATGCGTGGATGTTTGCCTCAAACTCTCTATCATCAAATTCGGAAACCAACAAAGCTGAGTCCCTAGACTCATTGTGGGGTTGAGACAGGACCTGGAGCATCTCAAACTTTGCCTCATGGCCGGTCGAATACAAGTCTCTAGACTTGCCGAGCCCCGCAACAAAGAAAACTTGAGTCTCTAGACTCGCCACGAATTAAAGCCAAGTCCCTAGACTCGCTAATCTCCTTTTCAACAAAAATGAGTCCCTAGATTTTCCGCGGAGTTGAGGCTAGGCCTGAAGCATCTCAAGCTCTGCCCTCATGGCCACTCGGATATAAGTCTCTAGACTTGTCGAGCCTCGTGACCAAGAAAATTCGAGTCCCTAGACTCGCCGCGGAGTTGAGGCTAGGCCTGAAGCATCTCAAGCTCTGCCCTCATGGCCACTCGGATATAAGTCTCTAAACTTGTCGAGCCTCGCGACCAAGAAAATTCGAGTCACTAGACTCGCCACAGGTTAAGGCCAAGTCCTTAGACTCGCCAATCTCTTGTTCAACAAAGTCGAGTCCCTAGACTTGCTGCAGGGTTGAGGTCAAGCCTGGAGCATCTCCAACTCTGCCCTCATGGCCACTTGGATACAAGTCTCCAGACTTGTCGAGCCCCGTAACCAAGAAAATCCGAGTCCCTAGACTCGCCAAGGGTTAAGTCCAAGTCCCTAAACTCAACGATCTCCTACTCAACAAAATCGAGTCCCTAGACTCACCGCAGGTTTGAGACCGGGCCCCGAGCATCTCCAACTCTGCCTAATGGCCACTTAGATATAAGTCTCTAAACTTTCCGAGCCCCGTGATCAATAAAATTCGAGTCCTTAGACTCATTGATCTCCCGTTCAACAAAGTCGTGTTCCTAGACTCGCCACTAGTTTAGGCCAAGTCCAAAGCATCCCAGGCCCCACCCTTCGGACAAAAAAAAAAAAAAAGCAATGAGTGAGAGTCAAATAGATACACGGCAAACGAAAGGGAAGTTCTTTATACAAGTACGCATTATAAGTCAAAAGGAAACTTTTTACAAGGAAATAAAAGGGCTACATCAAAAAGGGCTCAAAGCCCGTACAATCCTGATCACTAGGGAGGAGGAGCACCCAGAGGGTATGGAGGGAACCCAGTTTCCCAAAATTCTTGACAAGGGCATGCGCCTAGGGGTCTGGAAGGAGGGAGGACAAACTTAGAGTGTGCAGATCCGTCCCAGGATGCTCTCACAGATATTCACGTAGCCATTCAAGACCTTCCCTATAGTCGTACACCTAGGCCGCATCCCAAATGGCCCGAGTGTTCACGATCTGGAACCTAATCCCCCCTGGAGTACTTCGTGATAGTTGCCCGACTAGACTTCATGACCGAGATCTCAAGGTCTCAAGCCATGATGGTGTTTGAATTCTTGGCCCACTTGACCACAAGACCTTGGCCCACTACATCTATGCCCTTTAGTGCCGAATCTCCCGGTTGAGCTCAATGTGCCTAAACAACAACTTCGAGTATTGCCTAATAGTTAAGGCCCACTCCAGCCGAAGCTCCAAAAACCTCTTACAGGCCAACTCCAACTCTGCCTCCCTCTTATTCAGATCCTTTGCAGTCTTAACACGAGCATCTTTGATCGGTGCAAAACTGCAAGTGTACAGTATCGTAATTTTATAGTAAAGTGATAAGAAGAGTATCGTCCTTAGTGATTGGTAACTTACTTTTGACAAATACCGAAATTATACTAATCTTGATTTTATTTAGAGAAATCACTAAGATTTTTGTAATTGCAATTTAAAATAAAATTTATTCAAAGATAAAATATTCGAAGATCAAATTAATGGGAAAGAAAACTTCTAGGAAATCGATTTCACCTAATTTCTTACTATGCTTTTCTCATCTAACTAATTTAATTTAATTCTTTCTGTTTATTATCAAATCTCTAATTCATCCAAAAGTCTCTTTCGATAGTCAATTGGAAATTATTCTTGTTCATCATTTTACACAAGAGTATGCAAATTAATAATGCAAGAAAGCAATAAGACTAATGATTTAAATATTACATAGGTTCATACAAGTCTTTCAATCTCTATATTTACCTATGCCGAAATATTCAAGATTTATCTTATAATTTCCTCTTTTGATAGCAAATCATAAGATTAAAATCATCTAATTAATTGCCAGTTAATTAGAAGCAATAAACTCAAAATAAATCAGATAAACAAAGAAAGAATTACTTTAAATTAGCATATAAAATCAAGCATAGTTCGGAACTAGATTACATCATTTTCCTAGAATAAATAAAATTTAGTTCATGCCAAAAATTAAATTCAACATAAACGAATTCAACATAATTTTTCTGAGAATAATGGAAGGAAAATAAACACTGAAAAATACTCCTCGCAAATGCAGCTCTCAGTCCTAGTGTCCTTGCAGTTGTAGCTCATCTTCAAAAACACTAGGAAAATATTCACTGCCCTTCTCTCCTGTCTGTGCCCGTCTATGATCCCAGCGCACATGTAATGCGTGGAACTCCTTCCAAATAGATGGCTTGAAATCTTCCAGTTATTTATCTCTATCCCAAGACAAATTTTCAAAGACAATAACACTCCGTGTTTTGTGCCCCAATAAAACCATTTCTCCATCTTTCACCCATTGACCAAGTCCAAACCAACATACCTCTCTTTGGCAAGTAATTATTACGATAGGTAGTTAGATTCATAGATAAATAGAAATCTAAGCCTCCCACGTCATTTTCTCTTTTTGAATTTGATACTTTCTTTTATTTATTTTTTTAACGCTTTCTCATGTGGTGGTAGACGCCAATAGAGTATATCTAAATCACCTCTCTTTGTCGATTTCTCTCCTTTTAATTTTGGAAATCTTCTTCTATCTTTAGCATCTTCAAAAATTTAACTTGATTTTTATTCCCAAATAGCACTGGTGATCAACTCTTATATTCAAATAAATCTTCATTTAAATATGAGTCCTTAGACGATAAGCTTCTAAAATTTGGATATTCATTTTTCTTCAAATCTGAAATAAAATTTAAATAACAACAATGAAGTCTAAAATAACAAAAATAAATAAAATTAGAATAAATTTTAAAGTTAAGAGGTGATAAAATATATTAAATTATGCAAGTCATCAAACACCCCCAAACTTACAACTTTGTTTGCCCTCAAACAAAAATAAAATAAAATAAAATACTACTTTAGGCAATATCAACTAAACCCCATACAGAAGTATCATCACTCACCAAGCTTTATTTAAATTTAGATTTCATCACTAGTATCTTACTCTTTTAACATCAAAGATAGCAGAAAAATCAAACAAAAATTTCACAATTTGTTAAGCAAGAGTTAGGCGTTTACTTCAACCTAAAGCTAAGACCTTGAGTGTGTGTGTGTGATATAGTCAATTTAACATCAAACCACCTACAAATTCAGATAAAAGTATAACAACTAAAATCAGAAGAATTCTTTGAAAACTTCAGCCCATAAGTCCAATTTTCAGAAATCTCCTCCACTAATGTAGTCAACACCAAAATCAGAGATCAAAAGGTTTTTAATAAGGTTGTAATGACAGGCCACAGGGTGAGGGTTAAGAAAGAACTGGATATGGAGAATCAAAGCAAACTGAAAAAATACTTGGTGGAAAGAATAATAAAAGAGATATCCATATGATTCAAATCATAGCTCTTTCTCGACAATATGCTCATACTGGTGACATTATTGTTGCTGTAATCAATGAAGCAATACCAACAACTCATTTAACAAAATCTGAGGTGATATACACTCCACTTATTGAGTTTTTTCTATTTTTTTTTCAGCTTCTTTCTTTCTTCTTTTTGTTTTTTTTTTCAGCCACCTCAATTCTTCTTCTTTTTCATCTTTTTTTTTTTCACACTTTGATCAAACTGGAGCAAATATAATACATATAATTTTCTTTGAACTAACTTTCTCTTTAAATGAAAAATTTCCACCAAAGTATTTTCTCAAACTATAAAAGGTAGATTCATGGTTTTTCAGGCTTAAAGTGAGAATGGTTTATGTAGTTAAAAGAACAAATAAAGACTTATGTAAAATAAAGCTTAAGGGGGTTGACTATGGAAATATACCATGCAATGATGGCATGATACTTAGGACAGCTGGGAAAACTTTTTGTTTATAACAAAGAAATGCCTAGATCATTTCTCTAATATTTGGTATCAACTAGGATTTCGTCTCAAGAATCCATCAACGGATTCTAGAGCAAAGCAAGATTGCACTTTCCTCTTCCAGTTAATTCAACTTCTTCTCTTCATAAGCAAAATAGAATAAAAGAAAAACGACTATGTGCTCAATTATGTTCAAGGTCAAAGATTTAAATCAAAGTACCCACAAAACTCCGCTTGACATAAAAAATAAAAAAATTTGAAAATTTGTCTCAAAACTATCATCAATCACAAATTTCAGAATCATAGAGAATTCAATCTTACTTAAATGCATGCTTGGTAAGAGAATCAAACAACTCAAGACTTATAAAATCACAAGTAAAAGAAAATAAAATAACAAACAAGAAGACCAAATGACTATAGGAGTTTACACCCCCAAATTTAAACTAAACAATGTCCTCATTGTAATGCAAAAGTGAAAAGGATTGAAGAAATGAAAGAAATTTCCCTGGTTTCATGGTGAATCAACCGTAGCTTATAATTTTCAACTCTTTATTCATGCTAAATAAACCTGCATCAAAATCTAAATTATTAAAAAAATAATAAATATAATAAAAAAAAATAAATAAATAAAAGATAGTCCTATGGGTTGCCTCCCATAAGCGCTTGTTTTAAGCTGAAAATAAAGAAATAAAAATACACTCGAAATAAATTAAAAAGAAAATAGATTATTAAAAAAAATATTATATATGTGAGGAAGTATTGTCCAATTAAATCATAGTTATAAAATTAAGCATAAACATGATATTAATCAATTAAAAATCATAACTCGAATTTATGCTTATTAACTATTTTTTCCATCTAAAACCAATAAATAATGTCACGAAGCAATTGAAATACATTGGTTTTAAATAGCTAAAATATGCAATATCTCAGCTCAATCACACTCCCTAACTAGCTTTTTGCTAATCCTTGAGCAAAATAGTGAAAATTATTTGAGATGAATATTGCATAAAGATCGAAATTCAAACAAAAACAATCAAACTCAATTCTGAATTCTCACAAAAGTGACACGTTACTACTCAACTCCCAAGGGTTATACCCACCAAGACTATCTTCAACAATCTTTCATATAGAATTAAGGCAAATATCTCAGGACTCAAATGTGTGTGTGAAGCTAAACTGGTTGTGTGTTCCTCATTACTAGCCATGATTTGTCATAGGATTTTTTACATTAGCCCACTTCTCACAGTGGAACAACTCAAACAACTTTTCAGCTTTTGCGGCACCGTTGTTGAATGCACCATCACTGATTCAAAGCATTTTGCTTATATAGAATACTCAAAACCTGAAGAAGCAACTGCGGCTTTGGCACTGAATAATATGGATGTTGGAGGTCGCCCTTTGAATGTTGAAATGGCAAAATCTCTTCCTCAAAAATCACCTCTTTTGAATTCTCCACTGGCTTCATCTTCTCTGCCTCTGATGATGCAGCAAGCTGTTGCCATGCAGCAGATGCAATTCCAGCAGGCTTTGCTTATGCAACAAACTATGACTGCACAGCAGGCAGCAAACCGAGCTGCAACAATGAAGTCTGCAACAGAGTTAGCTGCAGCCAGAGCTGCAGAAATAAGTAAGAAATTAACACCTGATGGGCTTGGAGATGAAGAGAAGGAAGAAAAAAAAAATCCAGATCACCATCAATCTCTCGCGCGAAGTCAAGGTCTAAGTCAAGGTCACCAGCCAATTTTCAACGAAGGCGCAGGTCTCGTTCTTACTCACCTCCATCCCGCCACCCAAGGGATCGTAGATCCAGATCGCCAGTACGATCTCGCCATCATTCCAGCTATGAAAATGAACGGCGGTCCCATAGAGACATTCGGGATGGTGGTGACAGAACTAGAACGCGAGATTTAGAGAGATCACAGTCCAGATCAATATCAGCAGAACACAAGCATAATAGAGGAGGTAGTTTGTCCCCGATAAGCTTGGAGGAAAATAAAACAAAAGACACAAGGCAATCTACGCCAGAATCTGGTGAAGGGAACCTTCATTCACGTGATGGAAGGGATGAAAACAGTGATGAAAACCTGAAGCATCATGAACATGCAGAAAAGGAACCAGATACCATTTCGAAGGACTTGACAAGCTTGAATGAGAATGGTCTGTTAATTTCAGCATGTGAGAATCGTAACCTGTAGGGAAGCAAATAGTTCTAGAGGCTGATAACCTTTCATGGTTGGTCGAGATTTCAGCAGTGCAGCAGAAAAATAATGCAGAAAAAGTCAAGCACCGAAAGCATCACTCACCTAATGCAGAAAATAAAGAATTCCAAGGCACATGCAGCAGAAAATCAAGGCCAATGTAGCAGCAAATCACGCAACACACATGTAGCAGTTTCAAGCTGGAACTCATTGACAAGCACCTGCAGAAAATCACGGCAGCTCACTCGGACAGCAGAAGAAAATGAAGCAGCACCAAAAGCATCACTCAAAGCATGCAGAAAAAGTCAAGCAGAAATGCAGATCATACACGGCACCTAATGCAGAAAGTTCAACTAATGCAGACAAAGCAGAAACATGCAGCAGCATCACATGCACATGCAAAAGGAAGAGAAGCAAAGTCATTCACGGCAAAGCAGTGCAGCAGAAAAAGAAAATTAAACCTGGACATCAGCATCAATCACGGCACCGAAAGGAACCTGATGAAACACATGAAGACTCTATAAAAGGAGGGGAACTTACGGACTGCAAACAGGGAGGACAGGAGACAGAATTTTCTGCTATTTTTTTTGTTCTTGTTTAGAGTTTAAGGGACGGCAGCTTTATTTTTTTTCGTGCAGCATTTTATTTACTCTAGCGTTCAGCACATTCATTGCTTTTTCTTTACATCTTGTTGGCTGCAGAGTAGAATAGAATAGAACATAGGGCAGCTGACTTTCATTTGATTATTGTTTTTCATTTCCGGGTTGAAGAACAGTTCGGCGTCTTTGGTTTTATTTTCAGTTTCTTTTTCATTTCAGAATTAGTTCGGCATCTTTCATCTCTTTACTTCGTTTTTCAGAATTAGTGTTGGAAGCTAGTTTTTCAGTCGCTCTGTAATTTCAGTTTCTTTGTGTTCATTTAGGAAATAATCTCTTGGAGTGTTTATTTTATTTAGAGCTCAACTTCAATTTAAGTGTGTAATATATTTGAAATTTTAATTTAATTGAGAGTTCAATTTCTTTTAGGATGCATTTTATTTAGAGCGTTTATTTTATTTGAGAAATCATTTTATCTGGAAGTTCAGATTTTTGGATTGGAGAACGCAGTCTCCATTTCCAAACATCAAGTTTATTCCTTACAATTCCTGTTTTTATTTAATTTCAGTTTAATGTCTTATATTTTCCTTGCACATTTAATTTCTGTCTATTTAAATTACTGTCATTTATTTTTTCTTGCACCTTTAATTTCTGTTTATTTAAATCATTATCATTTATTTTTCTCGCACTTGTAATTCCTCTATTTAGGTTAATGTCATTTATTTTCTTGCATCTTTAATTCCTATTATTTAAATTAATGTCATTTATTTTTCTTGCTCTTTTAAATTTCAGTCTATTAATTTCAGCAATTTTAATTTAGTTTCATGCATTTTCATTCCTTACTTTTCATCGCTGCATTCAAATCCGACAAACAAATCTAAAAACATGAATCTAGTCCATGACTAGTAAAATTTCCATCCATTGCACATACCATTT
>QGSO01000932.1:103215-148215 GCA_011037825.1 Carya cathayensis | reverse complement strand
ATGCAAATTAATAACGCAAGAAAGCAATAAGACTAATGATTTAAATACTACATAGGTTCATATAAGTCTTTCAATCTCTATATTTATCTATGCTGAAATATTTAAGATCTATCCTATAATTCCCTCTTTCGATAGCAAATCACAAAATTAAAATCATCTAATTAATGGCCGCTTAATTAGAAGCAATAAACTCAAAATAAATCAGATAAACAAAGAAAGAATTATTTTAAATTAGCATAGAAAATCAAGTACAGTTCGGAATTAGATTATATCGTTTTTCTAGAATAAATAAAATTTAGTTCATGCTAAAAATTAAATTCAACATAAACGAATTCACCATAATTTTTCTGAGAAAAATGAAAGGAAAATGAACACTGAAAAATACTCCTTGCAAATGCAACTCTCAGTCCCAGCATCCTTGCAGTCGCAACTCGTCTTCAAAAATACCAAGAAAATATTCACTGTCCTTCTCTCCCATCTGTGCCCGTCTATGATCCCAGCGTACGTGCAATGCGTGGAACTTCTTCCAAACAGATGGCTTGAAATCTTTCAGCTGTTTATCTCTATCCTAAATCAAATTTTCAAAGACAATAACGCTCCGTGTTTTGTGCCCCAATAACACCATTTCTCTATCTTTCACCCATTGACCAAGTCAAAACCAACACACCTCTCTTTGGCAAGTAATTATTACAATGGGTAGTTAGATTTATAGATAGATAGAAATCTAAGCCTCCCACGTCATTTTCTGTTTTTGAATTTGATACTTTCTTTTATTTATTTTTTTAACCCTTTCTCATGTGGTGGTAGATACCAATAGAGTATATCTAAATCACCTCTCTTTGCCGATTTCTCTCCTTTTAAATTTAGAAATCTTCTTCTATCTTTAGCATCTTCAAAAATATAACTTGATCTTTATTCCCAAATAGCACTAGTGATCAACTCTTATATTCAAATAAATCTTCATTTAAATCTGAGTCCTTAGACGATAAGCTTCTAAAATTTGGATCTTCATTTTTCTTCAAATCTGAAATAAAATTTAAATAACAACAATGAAGCCTAAAATCAACAAAAATAAATAAAATTAAAATAAAATTTAAAGTTAAGAGGTGGTAATATATATTAAATTATGCAAGTCATCAATCTTGGAGGCGTCTGCACTTCAATTTCCACCAGGCAATCTCCTCCTGAACCCTGGCCAGCTCTCACTTCACAGCCTTCTTCTTAACCTTTTGCCTCTAGGCATCCTCTGCCAACAGCTTATTGTGCTTCCACATGTCCTTGACCTCTTCAATTAGCCCTTTATTCTACACGGAAAGGGTATCAAGCTCTCGGCTAGCCTGGTTGAGTTTATGGTGGCTAAGGCGAACTAGAGACTCAAGCACCTGGTTCATTTCCTCAAGATCCCCACGCTCCTCAACAACCATGATCGCCAGTTGCTCTATGGCCTAGAATGTGAGAGACCACTAGAGGCAGAAAAAGAAACGCTCAAAGGACAGGTGTAAGAAGCGTACTCGGGCAAAAAGGGGTCGTAATTTCCAAGCCTCCCACTTAATCACTTCGGCCTAGGCCTTGTCAAAACCCGGGCCAGTGGTTTGCCTTGTCCCAGCCCTAGCATGAGAGGAGGGGTTGGCACCCCCCAACTACCACAAAGTCCTTGGCACGTCCTCCACAAACAAGCTCGAGCCAGGGACCTCTAAACCTTCGACCTCCTCCAGCTGTTTAGGGACTCGCTCGTCCTACTGCTCAGGGATCCGCGCCTCCTGCTCAGGGGCCCGCTCCCCAGCATGGGCCCTTCAAGCATCGAGGAATTGGAGGGGGGCTCCTTAGTAGTTTGAGGCCCCTCGTTGGCTGCCCCGAGTGTCTCCCTCCCTCCGACAAGGGAGTCCACCTCTAGCTCTTGCGAAGAATGCATAGAGGATGGCCAGGCTGATTCATCGTCATCACTTAGCTTCACAATAGAATGGGAACCCTAGCTGGCCTCCTCGAGACTCTCGACCCCCAAGCCGATAGAGGAAGAATTGGGAGGTCCAGCCCCAACACTCAAGAAGGTAGTATATGTGGCTTCTTCTCGGCTCCCAACCCTAATGACTATAGGGGGCTTCAGGAGGAGTCGCTTGCTTGAGCATGTCTTCGAAAGACACAAACGAGTCCATCACCTAGGCCTCGCGAGGGGTAGGGGTGATAAAGGTGTTGAAGAATGCAGCTTAGAGATCACCAGTGCCGTCTTCCTCCTCGAGCAAGAACTTTGGTTCAACAGGTAGAGTGGTGGATGCGGTGCGTGACCCTCCCAAGAAGGATGTGCTCCCCCAGGTTAAAGGGGTCGGAATCTCTGTGTGCATGGGATCCACCTAGCCTGGTCTCAAGACCCCCTGGCGCAATCCCTAGACTCCCCCGCTTGGTCTCGGGATTCCATGTCTTTCCCCTGGGACCCTCGGTCCTTGCCTTTTGACCCCTATGAGAAGGAGAGGGTCCGGATCCTCCAACTCCACCCTAAGGAGCGTCTTCACCACTACGGGATCTGTCGGCCTCACTTCGGGGAACCTCCCCGACCTCATCATGGCACACCTTTGGTCACTTCCCCTTGCTGCTGGAGGGAGCAGAGGAACACTTTTGGCCAGGGATGACGGGATGTTGCCCAAGAAGTCCTAATTGACTACGTACGGGCAATGAAGCAAGGTCAAGTAGCTCCTAATGTTTGATACTTGAGTGCCACTGCTTGAGGTTGGCGATCTTTTAGCCAGGGACATGCACTTGGAAGAAGCATATGCTCCCCTCGAGGTGGTTGACGCAGTACACATGCAAGAACTCACGGGCGGTCAGATGGGGATACTCCTTGGTAGTCGAACTAAGTGCCTACCGATAGATAATGTAGCTATATACCAGGAGCTGCCAAGCGTTCAAATGAAACCATGCAGGGGCAAATCCCAGGAAGTTGAGGATGTCGCAGATGGGGCTGCAGAATGGGAGGTGAAGATCATTCGCGAACATTAAGGGGTAATGGGCCATGAGTGACGCCATTCCGTTGGGATCCACGGCGTGCTCCCCCTCTCTAGGAACCTCCAGGATCACCGAGGCAGGGATGTTGTATTTCATTCGAATCTCTCGAAGATTGGCACTGGTGATCGATGAAACCTATTTCTTGCCGCCGAAGAACTGAGGTTTAGGAGTGGAAGAACTTTTTGGGGCTATGAAAACACTTGAGGAGTAGAGCCTCCAGAAGGCGACGGAGGAGTGAAGCTTGGGAGACAGAGGAGAAGGAAGGTGATAGGAAAGGGAGAGTTAGAGGGCAAAGAAGGAAACATATCACAAAGAAAGGCCTGAGGAACAACGAGGAAGGAGATGACGAAGGAGAGCTTGAGGAACAAGAGAAGACTTAGAGAAGAAAGGGACAACAATAGCAAAAAAAAGAAGGAAGGGGGAACCTTATATAGCCATGGGTGATTGACAGGCACATGGAAAATGAAGCGTCGTCTGACACTGATGATGCCAATGGAACAATTTGTGCATCCCAACTTACACGATTCAGCCTGGGCAAAAGAGGCCATGTCATGCGCATAAGGAGCACGAGCCAATGCATGGCTCAGGATGTGGGCCCCCCCACGGGTCTAATCAACCGTTGGGAAGATAGAGGGGTTGTAGGAACTGAGGCAATACTCGCACTTATGATAGGGATAGGTGGCCTCAGGGAACTCAATTGATGCAGGCTGGCGCATACATAAGAGGGTAGTGAAAGATGCATGGAGAACACGAACCAACCAGCAGTGCGGAACAAAAGGAGGCACTGGATCAGGCATAACCGTCGGGAATTGATGCGGCGCTAGAAGCTCAAAGGCCCTCTAGCATTAATGATGAGACAAATAGTCGTGGGGTACGTATCCATGAGAGATGTGCCAAGATGCATTGAATTCCCATCATATTTTTATGATAAGAATAAGCGGGCTACTGTGAGGGGGGTTATTCTCGGGGCTAGCCCTGGCCCAAACGGGTTCAAGCCACGAGGTACAAGGAGGTGTAGAGCCCGAGAACAAGAGAAGAGTTGCACCAAAGGCCCATCCAAAAAGCCTGGGTACTGAGCCCAACCTAGCCTAGGAAGCCTGGCTGCGAGGTAGCTAGAGGGCACTCCATGGTCGAGAACCACCTGACACCCAAGTGGCAAATAGGACCTTGCAAACAAGGATGAGAACGATGCCTATCCCAAAGCACTGGCGGCTGGACACGTCCAGGAATGGGGCATGCCTGACCAAGGACACACTGAATTAAATGCGACACGGAGGAGGGCACGCTACAGCTAGAGACTATGCCGCATTCACACATTCATTGCTCATCGAGGACCAAACACACAATGACTTGCTTATGGGGGTGCTAGCAATCGGCAGGACACACTGTTGTTCGACAAAGGAGCTGACAGCAGGTCTAACCCGAGTACGGACTGACACCCCCCAACCCCCCTATGAGGTTGAGCCTGAGTCAGGTATATTGTCCTCACTAAGGAGGGGGCTAGATCTTCTTTTTCATACTCTTCTTCTACACACACTTTGACACTTCATTCGCCATAATCTACACCAAGAACACCACTGACTTTAGCATCGGAGATACCCCACGCCACTCCAGAGCTCTTATTTCTTCTTAATTGCTGGTCATCGGGTTGGATTCCTGTGAAACTACTCGAGTTGCGAAATACGACATTAACGTATATAAAAGAGAGTCTTAAGGAGCATTTATTGTAGGCACAAAATAAGAAAGTTGAGAGAAATAATATTAAATTTTTTAAGAACTAATTTTATATATTGTGATCATTTAATTCTTTTTTTTTGTTGTAAATTTTTTTTCTCGTTTTACAACAAAAAAATCAAATCATAACAAGGCTGATTATTTTACTCGCGTATCATTTTTTGGCTTTAAACGAAGTGATTTCATAGTGTATAGTGATTGAACCATGTCATGCACACATTTGGTTGGGTTTCGCCATACAAAATTTTTATTTTAAATTTTAAATTTTCATCTCATTATTATAATTTTTTTAAATCTTCATATAAAATATAATAAATAATTCAATTTTTTTAACTTTTTCAAATTTTAAAACAATAATAATATTAAAATATAATATTTTAATAATAATATTTTAATATTTTATCTTAAAATTTAAAATTTTCTTTTCAAAATTCTTAAATTACCAAACCAAGCTTAGCAGTCGCGTGCGTGACCAAACACCCTACGCAACAGCGCATCTACCCAATGTTTTGAAAACCGTTCCGTTTCGGCCGGAATGGCCGGAATTTTTCGTGCCGGAACAGTGACCGGAATGGGATAGGTATCTATTCCGTTCCGGGTCAAATTCCGGCCGTTCCGGTCAATTCCGGCCGGATTCCGGCATTCCGGCCGGAATAGTAATTCCGGTCCGAAATTTTTTTTTTTTTTTTTTTGAAAAATTATATAAAACACATTTATTAATATATTTTTTTGAAAAAATATATAAAACACATATTTATTAATATATTATATATATATATATAATTTATTTATTCATTTATTGAAAAATATAGTTTTTATATATATAATTTATTAATTTATTGTCTATCCCGAAACGGTACACCGAAACGTACCAGTACCGAAATATTCCGTTCCAGTGCTTCAACCGAAACACTGAACGGAACGGATTTCAAAACTTTGCATCTACACCCGCCGTCTCCCTAAAAACGACGGTTTCCATCCTTACCATCAAACCTATCATGTATCCTCTCTCCCTGTCTCTCTCCCAGGCTCCCAGCTGTAACCCCTCCACTTGTTCTCGGAGCTCCGGCTCCACTAACGGAGCCCCAGCTCTAATTGGTTATTAAAACTATATATTATAAATTAAGCAACTATTTCTCGTTTGGATCTCCTGCTTTTCTTTTCTTTGTTCGCCAGATCTCGAGCCGAGGAAATGTCCGGAAAGGCATGGGGTACTATCGGCGCCTGGGCCGCCGATGCAGAGCTGGCCGAAGCGGAGGAGCGCGAGGCTGCCTCTGCGGCTGCGTCTTCTGCGGCGGAGTCTTCTTCCCATATCTTCCCCAGCCTGAAAGAATCCGTTAGCACCAAGACCAAGAAGAAGAAGACGACCTTGACCTTGTCTGAGTTCTACTCCGCGTCCTCCGGCCAGCGATCCGCGACCGAATACAGCCATGGCTTGACCACCGACGAGATGAGCCGTCTCCCCACCGGCCCCAAAGAGCGCTCCCCCGAGGAAATGCAGTACGGTAGGCTCGGAGGCGGGTTCTCTTCCTACGGGCGGTCCGGTTCTTTAACTGGTCGTGGCAGGGACCGAGACGATGCTGATGGGTCCTGGGGAGGTGGTCCCCGGAGGTCCTATGGTGGATTTGATCAGGAACGGAGGGAGGGGTCCAGGATTTCGGAATTCGATCAGCCGTCGAGGGCTGACGAGGTAGACAATTGGGCATTGACGAAAAAACCTATGCCTTCGCTCGATTCGGGTCGGCAGGATCGGTACGGGTCGCTTGGGGGCGGGTCTAGGGCCGATGACGCTGATAATTGGGCGGTTGGGAAAAAGCCTGTTCCCTCTAGATCTTCGACATTCGGGTCAGGCTTTCGCGATTCGGCTCAGGAGGCCGATCGCTGGACTAGAGGAGGGGGAGGGTTTCGTGAGAGCGAGCGGGAACGGCCAAGATTGGTATTGGACCCCCCTAGGGGGGATTCGGGTGTGAATGAGCCGCTGGTGGTGGCGAAGACGAATAAGCCGAACCCGTTTGGTGCCGCACGGCCTAGGGAGGAGGTTTTAGCGGAGAAGGGTTTGAACTGGAAGAAGATGGATTCGGAAATTGAGGCTAAGAAAGCGAGTACACCAACGAGTACACACTCGAGCAGGCCTTCCAGCGCGCAGTCAAGCCGGTCTGAGGGTCAGGGGCTGCAGCAGGGGGTTGAGAATGTGGTGAAGCCGAGGACAAAGGTGAATCCTTTTGGGGATGCCAAGCCTAGGGAGGTTTTGCTTGAGGAGCAAGGTAAGGATTGGAGGAAGATTGATCTTGAATTGGAGCATCGCGGGGTTGACAGGTCCGTGCGACTGCAATCTGTGTCCAATGCATTACCAATTTTCCTGTTGAAGTTTCTTTGCTAATTATGATATGTTATTTCAAGTGGTTTTGACGTAGTGACTGTTAGCGAAGCACTTAATGCTTAGGACGTTAGGTAGCATAACTTTTTAACGGTAATCGATGGAAGTTGAATAAGATTATTTTGCTGTCTAACTCATTATCCGATGAGGCTCAAGTGTGCAAGGGTAAAGTTTGGAAGATAAGAATGTGATATATTTAATGAGGATGACTCTAAAGTTATGTTTGCAGCTACTTCAACCTTAAAAAGAAAATTAATTCTTGTATTCTTATTTAGCTTGACCTTTTGATTCAGTTAAAACGGTTTAATTGACAAATTTGTGGCATTTCTTTGATAACTTAATATTTAGTTGTAATTGGTCTTGATATGGTAGTGAGTCTTACATAGTACTCATTAGCGTTATTATGAATTTGATGTCCTTTTAGTGTAATGCTGTTAAGAAAGTTCCTTCACGTACTCTTGGGTAGTCCTTGTGTTTTTAGGATTGCCTGATTTTCGATACTCTCCCATTCCTTTATTTTTTGGCTAGCTCCACCGTTCTCATGTAAGCCAAGTTGAATTGATGAATGGCTCACAATGAGTATTCCATGTGCTGTCAATGAAGATAATTTAATTTTAAAAGTTTGATTTGCATTCCAGGTTTAATAGCTTGTTAGAATTGGTAATTGGATTTTGAACAATAGAAGGGCTTTTGAGGCTTTTTCTTTCTTTCTGTTTCTATTTTTTTTTTCTTCCTTTTGTTTTGGGTGTAGTTTTGTTTGACAAGTATGTACGTTGATTTAATTGTCAATCCACAGATTTGATGAAACTAACTACAGAATTAGTGAATTGTACCTTTAGAACATCAAATGGAAGTATTTTGGGAGTTAGTTACTTTATAAATCATGAGGCAACCTGATTTTTTTAAATGGAAAAACGGTCCAAATATTCTTAGCTTAGAAAGAAGGGCTTTTAGGCCCGCTAGCAAGGTTGATTATATTAGAAGGGTGGTTTACAGCTATTGGATGCACAAACGCAATCATGAAAGTAATACACTGATAGCTTATCAAACCTTGCCCGTAAGACTAGTCAAGGAAAAGATGTTTGGTTAGTCAACTTTTTTTTTTCTGTTAAGTCTATGTTTAATTTCTTTATTAAACAATATTATAACTATACAACAATTTTATTGGTTCTTTTAATTAATTTATCTTTGTATCTGATTATGCCATTATAGTTCCCAGTTCCCCTTATATACTTCTTTTCATGGTCTCGTGAGGACATAAGGCCATTTATATATTAATCTTTGCAGGGGCTTTTGTCCTCTTATCTACCAGAATTTAAAGAAAAGTATGTCCTTCATTTATAGATAATTATCTGTGCATCATAAGGAAAATATGCTACTTGATTTTATCAAACAATTTTCTATAGCTCCATCTCTGCCAGTTACGTTTGTGTCGTCTTCCATTTACTAGAACCCGTTTTAGCTTATGCAGCTTTAGGTTTCTTTCAAGATCTCGTAAGTGGTGTATCACTATGTCAAACTTTCCCTCTTGCTGATTTTAGATTCCACTTGATATATGCCCACAGCTGGATGTCAATTTTTATGTGGTGCATTTCCTGTATATAATACATGGCTTATGGATCTCCTATGAACTTGTGTTTTAACTCTAAGAGGAAAATATTGCAGGCTTGAAACAGATGAGGAAAGGAAGTTAAAAGAAGAAATAGATCACTTAAAGAAGGAACTTGAGAGAGAATCTACCATGGAAGCAAACGGTGAATCTCTACAAGGGTCTGGTGGTGATCAATCCAGTTTATGTGACATAATACTTCTCAAAGAAAGGGAATTGGAAACACTGATTCATGATTTGGATAGTAAAGTTCGATTTGGGCAGAAAGCTGTTGAAAGGCCTGGTTCCAGGCCCAGTTCTGGAGCAGGTAGGGTGGCTGGTTTTCCTGAGAGGCCACCTTCTCAATCTGGTTCAATCGAGGAAACAAGAAATATGGAAGTCATGGATAGGCCTCACTCACGGGGTGCAGGGGGGGATGTGTGGGCAAGGCCTGCTGATGACAGAAGATCCTTTGGACCTGGCAGGGATAGAGGATTTATAGGCAACAGAGACTTGGATAGGTAAGGACATTTTAGCAGTAGCATTGCTTATGCTGTTTCGATCTTTGATTTTCCACTTTTAGCAAGTTGTTCTCTGTTCGGTTGGTGGAGTAACTTGTTACATTTAAATGTTCAATTTTGACTCTGAGATGAATTTTGATGATTTTCTGAAATAAACGTTGTAAAGAATTAAAATTTCTATAAATTTACTGAAATACAATAGGAGTTCTGTAATTGGTTGTGGCAAATTAGTTGTTGCTTGTGGTGAACAGAATTTTATTTTACTTGGATAAAAAGTTATCAAATGAAAAAAAAATAGAGTCCCAAGAGATTGAAAACTTTGGAGCAGTCAAGAAACTGATTGAGAATCATTTGCTCTCGAATTTGGAAATTCCGAAATCCTTTTGCTGTTAAGCATGGAAGCTTAGAAGTGTTCAGAATTGCACGCACATTTCTGGCTTCAACATGTGTGCTTGATGTGTTTTGGAGGTAAAATATAGTTTGAAATGTCTTAAAATGCTACTAACGACAGTGAGCTTGATATTTTGGCAGGCCAAGGTCGAAGGATAAGTGGTGAACAGCAGTGTGTGGATTCATTGGATTGTAGTCTAGTTTTGACGAGCGGGAGCAAATAACATTGTCTCACATTTTTCTTGGTTTTATTCAGTTTGCTTCGGGAAGTGGAGCAGAAATTGTTGAGTATTGGCACTGGGAACTCAATGCATTTATATGTTACATTTTGAAACTATGTAAAATTGCTTGTTTTTTTATTTCTTTTTCTGTTTTGAATTAGTGAGCCTGTGTTGTTCGTATGACAATTGTATTGGAAACTATGGGACTCAATAGTTTATTTTTGACAGCCATTCTGAGTGATATACAGTTAATTCTTCTAATTTTATTTTATCTTTTTAATTTTTGTGACTCAGGACTTTTGTAGTTTTGTTGTTTTACTGTAGATATTGTCTCCTATTGTAATGTATTTAGTTTCGTTCGTTTTATGATACAATGGGCTGCTGGATTTACCCTGTTGCTTAATCATTCATACCACCCTAAATTCAAGTTAAAAAGATGACGGTACAGTTTGGATAGTGAGTTAAGATGAGATGAGTTGAGAGGAAAGTTGAATAAAATATTGTTATAATATTTTTTTTAATATTATAATTGTTTTGAAAATTTAAAAAGTTGAATTGTTTATTATAATTTGAAATAATTGTAATGATAAAATGAGATGAATTGAAATCGCTTCTAGCGGACTTGTTTACTGTCTTTTCCTCTTAAATTCAACCAGCTGCTATCACAAAATTGTAATGTGAACTTGGCATGGTCGTATTCAGGGACAAAATTAAGAGCATTGGCATTTGGTTAGTTAACATACAGAATTTTATCCAAAGAGTTATTCCTCATCATCTCTATACACTACTTTTTCTTTTTCTTTTTCTTTTAACAATTTTATTAAATTTTTATATAAAATATAATAAACAAGTGTGACACTACATCCACCGAGAATCCGATTCTCCCGACAAGGCAATTTTGCCCTTTTTTTAATCATACATTTGTTTTTAATTTTTAACATTAAAAAAAAATTTACAATATCAAAAAAAAAAACTTAATCACCAAGTAAAAATAAAAAATAAAAAAACACTGTTGAGAGAAATGCTCAAAACACATTATCCGTATCCCAAGCATTTTTTAATAAACAATTCAATTTTTTCAAATTACAAAAATAGTAATAATATTAAAAAAATAATATTTTAATAATATTTTATTCAACTTTTAACTTTCATCTTAACTCATCTCATCTCACTATCCAAACCTCGCAACCTAGCCACGCCGCCCTTCATTGCATCTCCTTTGTCTTTAAAATTCATTTCAAACATGATTTCTCATCTCTTTCCATTTTATATTTTTATTTTTTGATACGGCGTTAGGATTTGATTTCTGGTTTGGCGTTGGAGATGGATTTAGAAGTTAGCTTTTTGTGGATTAAGGATTCTAACTGGTAAGTTTGAGCTGTGGTTTGAAGTTGGATTTAGAACCTGACCACCCTTATTCTTACCTTCCCTGGCCATACCCTTTTCAACATGTGTAGAAATGTAGCTTAAGCTAGGATTTTGGGGATTCTAAGAATTACAAATATGCGTAAGGTTAGAATTATAGGGATTTTAGGAATGATTTATTATATGGTCCTTTTTTTTTTTTGCATGTAAATGTAAGATTTTCTTGATGGTAAAAGGTATATCCGACCATTCAGCACTAAATATGGATACAAGAAAATTATAAAAGCTATCCTCATTTTAAACAAGGGTAGTTCTACGGAGACCGAAGTCTATAGATAGAACTGACAAATTATTACTATTTCTTTCATTTTTCTTCCTTAAACATTAAGCGAAAAATTTATTAATTTTTAAGAAAATAAAAAATAATAATTTAATACGTTTCTTAACAGTTAAGAATATATATATATATATATATAAGCACCCATTGGTGCAAATGCTTCGGTCTACCTAGCATTACTCTTTGAATAATGACAGAAGCCTCGGAAAATAGTGAGGCAAAAGAGTACCACTTCTACTTGTCCAAGGAATGCTCTCTATGTTTAAATACCTATCATTTCCTTCCATCTACAAACACCACATAATAAGTGAGGTATGAATTTCTACACAATGACAATATGAACGTTATCCCTAAGACTTGTCCAACACTTAAATATATCAACTACTCTTCTAGGCATAACCCATGTTACACCAATCTGGTTAAAAATCTCATCCCACAAGAACCAACCTAGTCACCTCACAACATAACATTAGATGATCCACATATTCCTTATAATTGTTACACAAGAAACACTAATTTGTAATAATGAGACCCAATTTCTTCAAATTGTCAGTGGTGAGGATTCTCTCAAAGGATGCAATCCAAACAAATAAAGTAATTTTAAGAGGAACCTTACATTTCCAAATACTTGTCTAGGGAAAACAATGATCATTATGAAATCTCAAAAGGGCCTTATAATAGGATCACATGGAGAATTCGGTACTCCCACCAAGAGTCCAAATCATCATATCCTCCATAGTGTTACCAAAAGCCATAACATACAAAGAATCGAAAAAATCGGCAAAAGTTCCAAGTCCCCAATCTTGAGATGCTCTCCAAAAAATAATATTCCATTAGATAGAGGCTTAGAGCCATTGAAATACACCAAAAGGTTAGCCACCAAAGCCTCTTTGTCGAGGACATATTTAAGAGCCCTTGCACTACACCAAACACCAGACAAAAAAAAAAAAAAAAACACCATGGCCCCTCCTAATCTCAAATCCAAAAAAGTTAGAGAATCTCTTCCAATCCAAACCAATATTTTTCAATAATTCCACACTAATAGGGATGTAACCGGTCCGGTTTGATCTGGTTTTGGATAAAATTTAGGACTGAACCGGTAACACTGATTTTACATTTTTTAAAACCGACTACGCACTAGTTACCCCCCTAAACCGGTATTTCTGGTTTTACCAAATCCGGTTTTCCAGTTTTAATATATTAAGTATATTCGTATTATTAATGTATTTACCAAAAGAAATATGTTGAGATTTTATTAGGCAATAAAATGTATTTAATATATATATTTTATATTTAAAACATATGATCAAATAAATATTCATATTTAAGATTAAAATGTTATGTTATAAATTATAATATATTATTTTATACATAATTATATATATTATATATAATATTAAAAATTAATAAAATATATATAATATGTGAACTCGTCCGATCCGGTGTTGGAAAATGTAAACCGATTCCAGACCGGATTTGACCCATTTTTAAAATGAAGGAACCAACTCCGGACCGAACTGGTCGAAAGCTAGACCGAACTAACCGGTCCGGTCCGGTCTAATCCAGGCTAGTTTTCCGATTTTTTGATTTATTTTTACACCCCTACATGTGACAAGTTCTCCTAATTTCATTAGAACACCAATCCCCCTTAAAACTCCTATATTTAAAATTGAAAACTACTCTCCACAAAGTCTCTATTTCTTGGTGATACATCCATAAACATTCTTGACAATTTCCCAAGAGTGTTTTATTGAAAATTCTCATTTATAGCACTAGTAATGGGCTCAACAAAGTTAAATTATAGCTAAAGAATAGCTAAAATGTGAAATAATGTCATACAATGGACTCAATAAATGTACAGTAAATTTGGCCATCAACCAAATGGCTAGCCAAATTTATTGAGGCAAAGACACTAGCTAAATATTATTTTTGGAGTAAAATAATACTTCTCGCTGCTGCCCATTCTCTCCCGCATAGCCGAAGAAATTCTGTCTTTCCCCTTTCATCTCCCTCATTGTGATAAAAAGACTCAAAACCCATCTCCCAGCTAGAGCAATAGCATCGAACCCAGCCGCAGCACCAAACTCTCTCCATCGTCTCCCAACTGCAGCACCGAACGGTGTCTCCCAACTGTAGCACCGAGCAGCATCTCCCAGCTGCAGCATCGAATGAGCTCAACCCATCGCACCGAACGAAACTCTCTCCGTTGTCTCTCGGCTGCAGCACTGAACGGCGACGCCACTCCGAGTGGGTTTAAGGAGCACCGGTAAGCCTCAAATGTAAGGAACTCTTTGTTTTTTTTTTTTTTTTTTGGGAATATAGGGTTTGCTGGATTCTTCTTTCATTTTCATTCTTTTGTTTTTTTTTTTTTTGATGTGATTTCTGGATTGAATTCTCAAGTTTTGATTGAATTTTTTTTGAATTGTCAACCGGAATTTTTTTTTATGCGATTTCTGGATTGTTCTTCCATCGTTACTGCATTTTTTTTTTTTTGAATTCTCAAGCTTTGATTGAATTTCTGGATGTGATTTTGGTATGTTGAATTTGATAAAATCATTATTGATGAACCACTCCGAGAGTGTTTCTTTGCTGTGGAGGTTGAGAATTTCTAGCGATGTATTGTACTGAAACCGAACATAGAGGGAGAAAATACTTGCAAGGTGAACTGAAACTAGAACCGAACATAGTGGTGTATTGCTCTGTTTGATACGTTGGGGAGAAATATACGTTGTTGTTATATGAACTTCAGAGAGATATATGTTGGGTATTTTTTTGTTATACGTTGGGGAGAAATTATCCAAGGCCATCGTTTTTGTCAATTTTCAGAAGTTTATAAGTTAATTTGACAGATTATTTTTTTCATCCGTCAGTTTATTTTTTTTTCATTTTCTTGGTGATTCAGGTGGATCACATTCCAACTGTTAGGAATGATATCTAGTTTCTTGTCCCACATCTCTTGTTAGGAATGGATCCATCCACTCACCATGATGCCTACTTCACAAATTTTCTAAATAATAATGACTTTTTGATGAGTGCCACAAATGAACAAAAACTCTCTCCACCTCGAGTTGAGGTTATTGAAGTTGAACCGAGTGGACGAAAAATACAACAAGGTAATAATTTTAGTAATAAGGAAGATTTGTTGCTTGTGGAGGGATGGCTTGAAACTTCCTTAGATGCAGTACAAGGAAAAGATCAAAAGTACACGATGTTATAGAAAAGAATTCATAAATATTTTGAGGAAAACAATAAATTTGACTCTTTACGTAACTACATATCTCTAATGAATCGGTGGTCGACGATTCAACAAGCTACAAATAAATTTTGTGGTTACTAGGCCCAAGTCGAAGGAATGCATCCAAGTGGGTTTAACGAGCAAGACAATGTATGTTTTGCACCTTTTAAGCTTATTTTTTAACATGCTATTTTTTTTTAACATCTTACTTATTTAGAACCATGGTGCTTTATGTATATAGATTGGCAAGGCGAAGGTTATGTTTCTGGAGTTAGAGAAAAAGTCTTTTAACTTTGATAATTGTTGGCGGATATTAAGATTTCATCCAAAGTGGATGGAACATATGAACATAGTGAAGCCGAAGAAGAAACCAAGTTTGAATTATTCGACACCAAATTCAATAAATCTAGGCCAAGATGAGGATTATCATGTTGCATCTTCAAATTTGGAATGGCCAATAGGTCGTAAAGCAGAAAAAGAGAAATGAAAGAGAAAAGAAATGACAAACTCCAACTCTCTTGTGGTACTAAATGAGATGGCAAAAATTAGAAAGAGTAAACTTGTGCTTATGCAAGAAGCACGTGATCATGACAATAAAATGTTGTGTCTTAGGCAAGAGGAAGTGAGTCTTAGGCAAGATGAAGTGCGTATTTAGAAAGAGAAGGTGCTACTTTAACAAGTGAAAGCACGTCTTGAAGAAAAGAAAAAAGATGAAAGAATTATGACGTGAAGTACAAGTGCCATGCCTCCAATGCTACAACAGTATTATCTTTAACGACAAATGGAAATACTTGCAAGTCGTGTTGAGAAAAACTAGCTGTAGTGCAATTTTATGGCTTCATGTTATATTTATGTTTGTTAGATTTATGTTTTCAGATTGATCATTATGGAGTAATGTTATATTTATGTTTGTTAGATTAATCACTTCAAATTGACCATTATGGAGTAATTTAATACAACCATAAATTTAATACAACAAGAAATTTAATACAACCATAAATTTAATATAATCATAAATTTAATAGAACCATGTCTTATGCGGCACTATATTGTTGCCATAAGTGCTTGACGAGATCTGTTTGGAGTTAAGAATGGATTCTTCTATCCCTAAAAGCATGATGAAGTTGAATGAACTCGCTAAATTCAGGTATAGGGCTAGTTGACACTGGATCATGTGTAGTTTCTGGCAATTGTTCATATTCGAACTCTTCTTTTCCATTGTCAGCCTGTTCATCTTCAATGATCATATTATGTAAAATTATGCATGACATCATAATTTCATTGAGTGTTTCAATTTGGAAAAACCGTGCAGGTCCACGAATTATAGCAAATCGTGCTTGAAGTACACCAAAAGCACGCTCCACATCCTTCATTGTGGACTCTTGGACTGCAGCAAAATATTTTTTCTTGTTTCCTTGTGGAGCTGAGATAGTTTTAACAAATGTTGCCTATTGCGGGTAAATGTCATAAGCAAGATAGTACCCCATTGCATAGCTATGACCATTAATAATGTAATTAACAGTTGGAGTATGCCCTTGAGAAAGGTCAAAAAATATAAATGATCTATCAATCACATTTATATCATTATGAGACATCGGTAACCTAAAAAAAGCATACCAAATCCATAAATTGTAAGAAGCCACTACTTCTAAAATAATTGTTGGTTCATGGATATGACCAGAATACATACCATGCTAAGCAGTTGGGCAGTTCTTCCACTTCCAATGCATACAATCGCTGCTCCCTAACATACCTGGAAATCCACGTTTCTCATCAACTGTGAATAATCTAACAATGTCATCATTGTTGGGTTTTCTAAAGTACTCTTCAGAAAAAATTGAAACAACAGCTTTGACAAACATCTTTAGGCTTCTTAATGCAATAGTCTCTCAAATCTTCAAATATTCATCCATAAAATTAGCCGTGACACCATATGCAAGCATCCTTAGAGCAGCTGTTATTTTTTGAAGGGAAGAAAAACCAACCCTTCTAGAATTATCTCGTCTTTAGACAAAATAAGGTTCATGGGCTTCTACTGCAACTTGGATACGAAGAAATAGAGAACGACTTATCCGAAACCTCCTTTGAAAATATTTGTGAGGATAGATTAGAGGATTAGCAAAATAGTCGTGAAATAGATTTTGGTGGGCTTGTAATCGATCACGCCTTATGAATCTACGTGCATTTTTAGAAGAACCACGTGAGCTTCATCCTTCTTCTTCCAAAGCAAGTTGCCTCGCTATCTCAAATTCTTTGTCAGAATCTGAATCAATAAGTGTCATTTTGTGAAAAAACGAACGATCCATTGAGAGAAAATGCGAAGTAAAGGTTTCAAAGAGATACTTGAGTTGAAGTGAATGAAATTGTTGAGGAAATATTATATTTTATAGTGAAAGTATATAACCGTTGGAGAATTATAGCCGTTAAAAAATATAACCGTTAAAAAATATAATCGTTGGAAAAATATAGCCATTAAAAAAAATCCATTGGAGAAATATAGATGTTAAAAATATAGCCGTTGAAAAAAATAAGACTAAAAAAATATATCCAACTCATATGATATTCAAATTACAATTAAAATTAAAATATATAAAAAGTTCAAAATCAATATTTTAATAGAATAGTGAAAGATTTGTTGAGCCTATTATTTGATATTATAAAAAGTGGCTAGTTAAAATTTGTAAAAGTGAATTTTCTAGCTAAATTTTAGTTAAAGTTTGTTGAGCCCACTACTAGTGTTCTTACACATCTTAAACCACCACAAGTTACGAGAAAACAAAATTTGTCCCAACAAATGAGATGGAACTTAGCTTTTTCTCCAATACTTCCCCAAAGGAAAAAATGGAAGAACTTCTCAATACGAGAAGCCATGGATGCATGTAGGAAAAGGAAATAGAGAAAGAAAGTATATTGGGAGGTTAGATAAAATGCTTTTGATCAAAGTTATTCTACCCCCATAGAAAAATAAATTTTTTTCCATCCTTTCAATCTTCTTTCAATTTTTTCAAATACTTGTCCCAAATAGATTTGGCCTTGAAGGTAGCCTCCAATGGGAGACCAAGATATTTCATAGGAAATGAAGAAACCTTATAGGCCGAAATGCTAGCCAAACACTGAACATTAACCATTGAATTTACATGAATCATTTCAGACTTCAACAAAGTCACGTTCAAAATCGAGACAACTTCAAAACAAAGCAATAGAACCTTCAAGTATTGAATATGACCAATATCTAGCTCAGAAAAAGGTAAGGTATCATTTGCAATGAGGAGGTGAGAGATATTGACACCTCCCACTGAGAAGCTAGAGAGGAAGCAAGCATCAACAGCTGCACCCAACATGCGACTTAGAGCACCCATAACAATGATGAAAAGAAAAGGAGAGAGGGGGTCCCATTGTCTTAGCCCCTAGAATTGTTACTCGAGATCCATTCAACAATACCGAAAAATAGGCTGTAGAAATACAATACATAATCCATAAGATCTATCTTTCTCAAAAACCACACATCCCAAGTAAGTAACACAAAAAGTTCAATTGACATTGTTATAGGCATTCTTCATATCTATTTTGCAAAAGGATACCTAGCACACCTACTTTTAGTCTACTATTCAGACATTCATTAACAATGAGAGTAGAATCTAAGATTTGTCTTCCCTTAACAAAACCATTATGAGGTTTGGAAATAATTCTATTTATGAAGATTATCTTATATATCCAATTAACAAGGCTAATGGGACAAAAGTCCTTAACTTCAACTGCCCCAACCCGCTTCTGTACAAAAGCAATAAAAGTCACATTAAGGCTTTTTTTTTTAGTTTTTCAACAAAGTGAAATTCGTGAAAAACTTTCATGATATCCTCTGCAATAACCTCCCAACAATCATGGAAGAATGCCATAGAGAATCCATTCCGGCCTGGACCTATATCCTTAGCCATCCCACCAATCACCTGATAAACCTCAATCACCTCACACGGTCTCTCCAACCAACTAGAATTCAACTGGTCAATGGATTCAAAAGTCATACCATCAAGATTAAGTCTTCAAGGGAAATGTTTAGAAAGAAGACTTTCATAATAATTGAAAATATGACTATCAATAACTTTATGATCTGAACAAACCTGACCATCAATATGAAGCATCTCAATAGCATTATTCCTATGGTGAGAATTAGCCACTCGATGGATGAATTTAGTGCATGTATCCCCTTCTTTTAACCAAAGGATTCACGATTTGTCTCCACTAGATTTCTTCCATCAAAAGAACCCTCTCTAGCTCCATGGTGAGAAGTCTTTTCCTTAAAGGCTCCTCCATAGAATGAGGGGAGACCACTTCCCTTCACTCCAAAACCTATAAATTCTAATAAAGTAACCATTTTTTACTATCAATATGCCCAAAGACATATGCTTTCCAGATCTTCAAATCCTTCTTCAAGACTTTGAGTTTATCAACGAAAATAAAACTCAGTATGCCCTTCAAGGGATATGAAGACCATCACGATCTCACATTCTCCACAAAGCCCTCAACTTTCAACCACACGTTTTTTAACTTGAAATATCTATTACCCCCATAAATGCTCCCACAATCTAGCACAATAGGAAAATGGTTCGAACAACCCTATGTAATCTCTTTTGGAGTATTGTAGAATAATAAGCCTCCCACGAAGAGGATATGAAAGGGGACAAAACTCGATAATTGGACCATGTGTACGTTCCACCGGGTAGAGGTAAATATAGTAAATCTATATCAAAGATAAATTCAGAAAATTCATTCATTGCATGGCTAATCCAAACTTCTCTTGATCTTTCAGTGGGGTATCGAGTGATATCAAGATCACTACTAACACACCAAGGTAAGTTCTACAAACTAAATAGACCAACTAACTCATCCCATAAGTCATTCTTATAACTGTCTGCAATGAGTCCATTTACTCTAACAAAAGGCCAAAATAAACACATCCTCCACATTCATAAAACAACAAGAAACTATATGGTTCACAATACACCTCAATATACTCAACGCCCCCGTATCCCACATATGAAGAACACCCCTAAACTCTCCATTGGAAGCAAGGAACTCCCAACCCACATACAAACATCCCCACAAGCTTATAATGGTGCATCCATTAATAATCTCAAGCTTATTTTTTCTGCAAACAAACAATGTCCACTTTCCATTGACGAAGAAGACCCTTAACTTGAAGACTCTTATCAGTATCATTAGGACCCCGAACATTCCAAGAAATGATTTTAGATTTCCTGGAGAACAAGCAACCCTTCCCTTAGATCTTCCTTGATAGGCAATCCCCTCCAATGTATCATAATTAATAGAACTAGTAAGACTTAAGCTCTCTATCTTTTATGGAAGTAGGTTTGGGAGAGAGAATACGACCCGCAATGGCAATAAATAAAACTCTAAATTGATCCTCAAACCCCTCACAAATAGACCCCTATAAACTTATGAATTTCCTTCACTTTTTGGATTATCCAATTCGAGGGTAAGTCAACCATAGAGGGCAAAGATGACAAAGTACATAACGACATATGATCCGCCTCAGCCTCACTAGTCATCAGTTATAAATTGAAATCATCCTATTCAATCGCAAGTTAAGTGCACCAAGGCACTAATTCTTGCCCACAATCTCCCATCCCAACCTCAACACCTTTTTCTACAATAGGGACACAATGAAAGTCTGACAAGATTAGTATTGCTATCCACCAAAGCATCCAAAAAAAGAGTACAAAAATACTCCTTACAACCTGATATCGAGATACCCTCAACAGGAGATATAGATGAAGGGGGCAACAATGACACTCAAAGTTGAGAGACCTTGGGGGCACAATTGTGTTTTCCTCTTTCTGCAATATAGTCAAGACCTAAAGATAGCTCCTTGTTGCACTTTATCACATAACTCACACTTTATCACCTAACTTGCATGGCGGCAACTTTACATAATGGGTAACAAAGATGTCACTCGATGAGAAAGAGGTATCTTGTAACACCTTCTCTAGAATCTTGTTTAGTAGCGAAACAATGTTGGAGATTAGTTCGGAGGCACTCATCGATCAATTTTGGGCTAGGCCTTGCAACAAAGGACTGCATAGAGATTATTTGGGCCTTGCAGATGAAGATGTATCTCCATCAAATGGAGAGGACCCAAGCAGAGTTCTCACATGCCACACAGTCCATGTATGATTCTATGGCCTAGCCCCCACCAAATCCTTTCCTTTCCCACTACAAGTTATCCCCTTAATAGAAGGCTCGAGAGAAAAGCCCAAAATAGTCATCCCAGAAGAAGCCAATTGGCTTGGGTTAGAAGATGAGCTTACGGGCAAACCTAGACACGATCCCACTTTTACAAAGAGGCAATTGGTCTTCTCCTTCACTTAGGGTGCATTTGGATGTTGAGCTGAACTGAGTTGATCTAAATTCTTTATGAATAATAGTGAGTTGAGATGGTTAAGTTAGTTTTGTGGGACCTACTTAAGATGAATTTAAGTGTATTTGGATGTTAAAATGAGTGTAAATGCATTTATAGGAAGTTGTAAAATTATTGAGTCCCACCATTAATTATTAATGTTCATAGCTTTGTCTCCACTTTCTAGTGCCAAACCTGCAAGCAAAATAAAAGAAATGAAAGTAAAAAAAAAAAAAAAGGGATTGCACTTGCTGATGACCAAATTAATTTTCTTGGCCCCAACAAAATGAAAGTGTTGGTGGGAAAAGACAGGATTTTTCCCATTGGGAAACGAGAAAGGACAAAGATTTCAAATGGAGGGAACATAAAATATTGCCTCACACATAGATTTGTCAGGTGGGGTCCAGTCAATGGTAGAAATTTGAGAAGTTGTGGGACCCAATTATTAATTTCATATTTAAACTGCTTTCAGAAGAGATGAAACCTGCATTTGGATGTTCAACTCAGTCTAAAAATGAAGTACATTGGATTGAATTGTGCATTCAAATGAAGCCTTAGAGTAACTTGGCCTTCATCGTCAATAGTACACACTTCTAAAAGTTTTTGACACAACTCCCTAGGGAAGGAGAACGACACCGAACATTGCATGAGAAGTAGACCTAGTACGTGTCGCCAGAGTAACTAGTATGCCAAAACTAGTCTCCGAAGACAACATGCCACCCATCCCTGAGCCATCATAATGATAAGAGTTTCCTTGAGAAGTCAATAAAGGCACTAGCTTAACTAGCATGGCGTTATACTACGTTGCAAGACCCGAGGGAGAGCTAGACGAAGCTAAGCTCTAGTCCATGCTTCAATCTCTAGACAAAAATACATTTTGGATTGAAGTATATTTAGTCAACTACATACTCTATATAGTATGCCTTGGGATTTATAATTGAGGTATTAATGTTTAGGTTTGTGTTAGCAATACTTTTATATGTCAGAACCAATTACTAGCAAGAAACTAACTCATTGAAGCCATGTTGAGAGCTAGTTTTTTGGCCAATTGATTGGTATAGTTGTGCAATGTTAATTTGCTGTGAAATTATATATGTGTGTGCGTGTATGTATTTATATATATTACCATATTTGTGAGTCTCCATTATTGGATTCTCACATTCTTTCTCATTTCTTTTTCTAGATTTTCATAATTTTTAACTTGGATTAAATTTTTTAGTTGAGAGTCAAGTTATTTTCATTTTCTCTCGAGGGCTTTTCATGTGATCTCTAGGATTTTGACTTGGTTTCTATCCAGAAGTTTTAGAAGATGGAATCAGATTCCTTCATTCTAGAGAATCCGTCATCTAAGGAGAGTCAAGTAAGTGCTGATGAGGATTTCAATACTCGTGTGCACAAGTTTCTTGCCAATAATGAGAAATCTCAATCTTTTCTTTTTCAAAGGCATTAATTTGGTGTAGAAGGCTATAAATGTGTCCCGTATTTTTTTTTGGTAGGGAAACATTATTTCATTCATTTATAAAACGGATAGTTACAACTTCTGACTTGAGAAATACAAGTCAAATTCTAACTTTTCTAACTCCTCAACACATAAATTTCTTTGTGGCTGGCAAGATCTTGTCCAACACCTCCAAACTAACCGTCTGAGAGACAAATTTCTATCTTAGAACACCGTTTAAGACAGCAAACAAAGCTCTCACTCCCCTGGAGTGGAGCACATACTTTACGGACCTCTAGTCCTAAAGACAATGTTTTCTATTTTTTGATTTTTTTTTTTATTTTTGTTTTTTCTTAATAGAACCTAAAACAACAAAAGTACATAGAAAAGAAAAAAATCGAAGGAAAACACAAAAAATGAAGCTGTCTTGGTGTGTGAGGTACACGCGTCGCCTTAGGAAAATGGCTATCAGTAGATTTGAAATTGCCAGTGACCTTGCACCCCAAAATAGTTGCGTGTGGCAGCAAACAACCTTCTGGACGGAGGTGCATGGCTCATGCACCGCCACTTTCGGCGAACTTCTTCGCCAATCTGAAAGATCAGCACCTTGGGAATCTTGTGGTGTGGTGCGTGTAGACCATTGGGCACCAGAGAGCTGCAAGTCTATGTTTTGTCCTCCTCGGCTTGAAAAAACCAAAGAAACCAAGAAAAGAAAAAAAGGAAGGCATAGAGAGAAAAGGGAGGGAGAAGGAGAAGAAGGAGGAAGCTCCCCCTCCTTTGAGCAGGTTGGGCACTGGGTTTTTAGAGAGAAATTGGACCTTCTGTCTCTAAGTTTGGAAAGGAAGATATCTACAAAATATCCATGTGTCCTGTACTGTTGAAACTGTTGAAGTGTTGATTTTCTAAGTTGCTTCTTCTAGTAATGCTAGAATGTCTCTTTATTTTGTTTTCTCATTTTGATTGCATATGTATTTAATTTCTTTTTGCTTATTAATTAAGAAAGTGAATATTAGTATCTTGATTATTTGTTTATATTTTTCAAAAAATATTTAAAAATATAAATGAAAATGTTTAAGAAAGTCAGTACTCTTTCTTCTATTGGTTTCATGGTGAAAGAGGTCACTGCTCAAGAGGATAATGAGGCTGACACTAGAGTGTTTGGTAGTAAAGACGTAACTTGAACTAATTTGATTTGCATTGAAATTGGTAAAATGAAAGGGCTGAATAATTGAAAAATTGGCTAAGAGTGAGATAATGGTATAGTTTGTAAAATTTTGCTTTTAATTTAACGATGAAAGAGTAATGGAGGAGTTGCTTAATCTCCACAAGTCGGTATCAAAAAGTCTAATTTTAGTATTTAATCCTTATAACATATGTTACTTACAATATTTAAAGATACAAGGATTATTTTATAATCTAACTTTTTAATCCTTATATTTTAGTTATTAAGGTCTTGTTTGGCAATAGAGATATTCTAATCACATCTTGAAAGTTCTCACAATTTTTTTAAAATATTATTCAAATATAAAATACTTTTTAATTTTAAAATTTTAAAATTTACATCTAATCATTGCTTAATTATTATCCAAACACAAAATTATATACAATTTTTTCAAATTTCTAAACAAAACATAAAAGATAATAAAACTTCTTTAAATTTCAAAATAAAAATAAAATTTAAATAATTTTTAATTTTATAATATTTTTATTTAATTTATTATCATTCTTTTTTCAAAATTTAGTAAAATATATTAACTAGGGGTGAAAAAATGGGTAAACCAGTAAACTGGACTAGACTGGTGGGTTTGGTCCAGTATCGATTTCATTTTTCTCAAAATCGGTCAAAGCCGATCTGGTTCTGGTTTTCTTTTTTTCTAACACTGGACCAGACCAATTCATATATATATTTTAATTTTTTATATTATATATAATTATATGTAAGATAATTTTATATTACATAATAAATTACTAATTAATATAATATTAAGTTTTAAAATCCTATCTAAATAACTATATAATATCACTATAGTCTATTATATTAGTAGTTATACTAATAGTCTAATACTATATGACTAAATATTATAATATATCATTATAGTTTATAATACAATTATAATATACTACAACATATTATCACTATATTATTATATATTATAATATAGTATAATACATCAATTTAGGGATGCAACCTGTATATAATATGGTATATATCGATTCGATTATAGAGTATGTGTAAAATTAGACCGTTTACATCGCTGATTTTAATTCAAACTATTCAAAAAAAAATTAAAAATGTGACGCAATAAATAAACGCTGTAATGTCTGATGTCATTTTGTATAGTTCGGGGCAGCAAGCATGGTCAACCTTTTTCTCGGATTAAAATCCTCCGAGTCTCCGACAATGGCTAAAGCAGTAAGTTTTAGATTCCGGGGACAATCAGGCAAGCATATCGTGACAACTCTCAAGATTCTCATCAACACCGAGGTATAGTTTCGATTTATTTGCAGAAATTGCTCGATTTAGAATCAGCATATTAGGTTTTTAGCTTTATCTTCTTTCCTAGATAGAATAGAATCAGGAACCGTAAACTGAAAAATTGGCTTTTTCTTTGCATTTTTTCCTCCACTTTTCTTACTTGTACATGGTTCCAATCTCGTATATTTTGCTGCATTAAGCAGTTCGATGCTCAAGATCCCATTTCAATGTGTAATATTTCTTCGCTTGATGAAAATGTCAGATAGAAGTAATAAGGGGATTCAATGCGCTGGTTGAGACTTTTCGGTAGGAGATTGGAGGGTTCTTGGTGGGGTGTGAAGACAGCAGCAGTCGGAGTTTTTTTGGTTGCTTCATTACTTGGTTCATCATGGGGTTGTCACATTCCAGCAATTTATAACTTCGGCGATTCCAATTCTGATACAGGCAGTGTCTCGGCAACTTTTGGTCGAATCCCCTCTCCCTATGGTCGGACTTTCTTCGGTAAACCTTCTGGTCGCTATTCTGATGGGCGTCTAATCATCGACTTTATAGGTATGCAGGTGGCGCGCTTTTCTCGGCTGCTCATTTATCTTCTAATTTATAGGATATGGAAGGTTGTGTGTTTTGTTTTGTTTTGGTTGGAGGAAGGAGGATAAGGGAATAGATAATGCTGCTGTAATGGGATTATTATTATTATTATTATTATTATTATTTTATCTCTGATGATTATACCTCGAGTGATGATTGTCTGTGCTAATTTCCGATCTAATGCAGTGTCATTAACAGTTAAATACAATACTTAACTTGTTAGCCATTTTCTGCAGCTGAGAAGTTGGGATTTCCGTTCTTGGGGGCATATCTTGACTCTATAGGACCAAATTTTAGACATGGAACAAACTTTGCTGCAAGTGGGTCTACAATCCAGCTAGCTGATGCCAAATTATTTGGGGCTGGTTTTAACCCCTTGTCTCTGGATATACAGCTTTCACAGTTTGAACAATTTAAGGAGCGTACTAAGGACCTATATAACCAAGGTTAGGAATACTTATTGCTGATTGTTCTTGGTGTGAGAGATAGTTTGCCATATGGTCCTGTCATTTAGTGAGAAGCTTTTTCCATTTTGGATTTTTATTTAACATTAGTCTATATATGCTTTTTGGTATTTCAGCTAAAAGCTCTTTGGTCAAAAGCAGCCTCCCAAAACCAGAGGAATTCTCAAAATCCATTTACACACTGGACAGTGGACAGAATGATCTTAATTTTGCACTATTAACAACAACAGAGGAGCAAGTGCGGGTATCCATACCCAATATAATCAATCAGTTTGCCCTGGCCATCGAGGTAACTTAACCTATTACGTTTACATATTTTCTAAGGGAGCCCAGCCTTTCTTTCTGGGAAGGGGGGTGGGAGAGTTGACCAAGAAGCATGTAAACTGAACTGAACATGACTCAAATGATTATTTATGTCATTGATAACAGGCCACTTCTTCGTTGAATTAAGTTTCAGCTAAAAAGAGAGTTCTAGTCCAATGGCTACCAAAGAAGTATGAATTTCTGGACAAGGTTTTTAAAGTAAGGATGCTATTTAGTATAAGTTGGAGTCTATTTAGCATAAAATTGTGAGTTGAAAGCATGGATCAAAAGATTTTACGAACTATAAATATACAAGGGTTATGTTTTAACCATAAATTTTGGGAGTGCAGCTTAAAGATTGGGGTTCCTACTTGTCAAAAAAAGATTGGGGTTCTTACCCATTCCTATTGATATTAATGAATATAGTTCCTCTCAACTCTTCTTGCTACATCTGGCTCAAACTAGATTTAAAACTTTTAAACCATCGTTGTACATACAACTCTTATATATGTATGTGTATGGATTAGACAATAATAGAAAATGGTTTAAGATCTAATAGTTATATGATCAGTGGGATCGTAAATAGATCAAGGTGCTACTAGATCATACAATCAGTACTGGCTCCCAAATAATATCATTATATTGTAAGATTCTAGTTTAGATCTGTTTTGATTTAGGTCTAAAATCTAGTCATAAGATATTAAAATCCTGATAAAGATTTTACTCACCATGCTTCTTTATATCCCAATAAACATTAAGCATGTGTAAAGGAATCATTAAAAACACCAATTCTCTTATCCATCCCTCTGACAGCAGAATTCTTACCCTAAATGCTGTGCTTGAATGCATTATTTTTTGGGAATTAAACTTTTTACACACAAACTACTACTTGTTTTTCAGTTTGCACTCCAAACTACCAAATGTTTTTATTTTCATCCTAAACTACCTGTTTTCTTCCATTGTCACCCCCACTTAAGAACTGACCACATGACTAATTTTTCATCCGTCTCAAAGGTTACATCTTAACAACTAAGGGTGACAATTGAAAAATATAAGTAGTGAAAGTCAAAATTTTTGCTAGTTAGGAGTGCAAAGTGAAAAACATGTAAATTGTCCCTTCTTTTTTTTAAAGCATGTGCATGTGGAAATTATACAGATCCAGTATGTATCACTAGCTCTAATCTTGTTCATAGAACAAAAGCAATCAGTTTCCTTTGAACTTTAAATCAAAGTGTTGCTTACATATCAATGATATCATTCTTACCATAATTGTTTAAACTTAAATTCCTATCAACTTTAATAAATATTCTGCACATAATATCTTTTCATGGATTAAGGGCAGAAGGTGGGGTAGAGTACCGATATCTTTATCACTATTTAATGTAAGTTAAAGCCCACAACTTGACCAGTGAATCGTTTTCCTTGTTTTGTACATGGAAAAATATTTTAGAAACTCTACCAAGATGGAGCAAGAACATTTTGGATACATAATACTGGTCCCATTGGCTGCTTGCCTGGTTTTGCTGTAAAGAATCCTCCAAAGCCTGTTAATGCTGACCAGAATGGCTGCATAAAGTCCTACAATTTGTTGGCTCAAGAGTTTAACAAGCAGCTTAAAGATAAGGTGTTCCAATTGAGGACACAACTCCAACATTCACTACTCATCTATGTTGATATCTACACTGCTAAATACACTCTCATCAGTGAGGCGAAGAAACAAGGTAACTTTTAAGTTTTTTACTACTTTTGATTACGAGGACCCATGATTCGAGGGCCTACAAAAATCTTGGATGCACAACTTCACCTGCTAGAACCATGCATTAGGTTCTTGAATCATGTCTTCCACAATTGGAGCGACCCAAATTGGTATAAAATCTTATAGGTTTCTTCAGAAGTTAAAGATAAATGACCTATGATGCCATTGTACTACTTGACTGTCTCTTCCATGCGACAGCAGTGGTTTATTCAATTTTTTCTTTATGGGACTACAAGGATTTTTTGGGACTACAAGAGAAGGAAGTTTGCTTCTTTTCTTGTTCAGTATGCCTAAATGGAAAACTGGTTTCACTCAGCATTTGTGAATTGCAGGTTTTGTTGGTCCACTTGCGTACTGTTGTGGGCATGTAGATGGGGCTCTATGTTGGGAAACATCGATAGTGAATGGAACTGAAGTTTTTGCAGATTCTTGCAATGATCCTTCAAAATACATTAGTTGGGATGGCGCACATTATACTGAAGCTGCCAACAAATGGGTAGCTAACCACATTCTGGATGGCTCACTCTCAGATCCCCCAATTCCCCTTACAAAAGCATGTCACAAGCCTGATTCTCCTAACTGAAGCATGCAACCATCAAGTTCGTCCTTTAGTTTGAGTTCACAATTGGTGCCATTGAATATTCGATCCTTTTGGGGAATTAAAGGGTGCTGTTTTTATATTTATTTTTTGCTGGATTTAAAGGTGTTAATAATGGCAGTGCTACCGTGCTACGTTTGAAATGTAATTCCAGTTAGGTCTGCGCAAAAATGTGAGTGCACTTGGTGTCAAATGTCAATGTTACTTAACATCGGGCAAATTTATGGTAATACAACTTGGTGTCAAATGTCAATCTTGTAGTTTTGTACTCGACTAGAAAATTTTCGGATCGTACATGAAACACGACATTGTTTTGTAGATCACCACGTATAAAAAGTTTTCGCCTATAAAAACATGCTTCTGAAAGTTGAGAGATCAGACAGCAGATAGTATATAGCACAACGCAGATGGTATATAGCACAACATATATATATATATATATATTGTTGTAAAATAAATTGTATGACTACCTTTAGCTAGCCGTCAAAAGTATAGTGCTAGTCGTTAAATGTATAGTGCTAGCTGTCAAACGCATAGTCTTCTTTGTACTCCTATATATATCGTTGTATCCTTTAAAGAATTCATAAGTTTCATAACACATTATCAGCACGAACTGCTCTCTCAATGCTGTGTAACTCCCAACCATTCCCATCTTGAACGCCCAAACCTTCCTTAGATTTCTTTGCCTCTATTATTCTCTCTCTCTCTCTCTCACAGTGGCGACTTCTCAATATTTTTCTTGCTTGTTCTAGGTTTTTCCCTGATGCCCATGATTTTCCGTGGCATACATGAGTAGTGCTCTCTATAGTTTATTAATTTCCTGGAATCGGATCGATTCCCTTTGAGCTTTATTTTCCCAGAAATTTCTAAGCGGATCTGATAAGGCGTTCGTGGATCTTTCTTGTATCACATGAACATGTCTCTCACCGTCCTTGCCGACCAATTGCTCTTCAACACTGAGTTTTTCTCCGATGTCACCTCCGGTGTCCTTCCCTTCAACACCTACATCAAACTTCCTGGGCGCTGTGAACGTAAAGTGGCTTGCCCTTTTCGGTGATGGCCAGAGGTTGTGGGTTGGTTGCAGTGGTAGATGCTCTGTTTTGGGGAGCAAACTCCTCCACATCGAAGCCGCAGCAAGCCACTGCATAGCTCCTCCGCTGCACTGCTTTTGCACCACTATAGCAGGCTCACGGTGACCATCTCTCCGCACGGTGTACGTATTCTGTGCTCGTTGGTCAGGAGGACTACTCGTTGTCTTGCTCGTTGGTCAGGAGGACTACGCTGGATCTAAAGCTATTACCATATGAACGGGAGTTAAGTTTATGAACAGTAAGTCATCAAGCATGCCGAAGATGCATGATCGATCTGGACCCAGAAATAATGGAAGAGAAATCCAAAAAATGGGATCCGAGGGAGATGATCATGACGCATGACTTGGATCCAGAAATAGAAAGAGAAAATGAGGATGAAACTGGAGGATCCATACGAGATTATTATTACAGAAATACCCCTTCACGAGTGACACCGTATCAAACTGCTCCTGTGCCATCTCGTTTTGCTTAGAGCATCCACATTGGTATATGGATATGCATATGCAAAATTACCTCTTTTGCATATCCATTTTGTCTTTCCAACAAAACTTCCACATTGGTTTATGCATATTTAAAGCAAAATAATAATAAAATATTATCATTTTAATTTTTTTTTTTTTTGCCTAATATTTTTTTTTTGAAGCATACAATTTCCATGTACTGGTTTGTACATGCAATCAGTACCCAGTACATAGAAATTGGTATTAAAATAAAACCTGTAGAATGAAATGTAGATCAACACCTACTGCATCCATACCCAGTTTCATGCATCCAAATTTCCAGCATTCTATATATAATAAAATTCATGAAATTTTTAATGTTCCTCTCAAGCTTTCATAGAAGGAAAGAAATCTGTTACAGCCATGAACTATAACCCAAGTGAATCTTTCCCACCAACCCAATATACACCAAGCAGCACATATTAATGTACTCAGATTAAGCAATGAAACTAATATCAACTTCAGAATTTACATGTGACTAAATCTATGTATCAAAATCAACTTAATACAAGTTGCAAAAAGTTGATTTTTATACAAATTCAGCAACCAATAAATTCTTCAACCAACGAAAGTAGCAACCAACACTTTCAGCAACCAGAAAGTTTGTGTCCTCCAGCAGCCTTCAGCAGCTCCAGCAGACTTCAGCACAGCTCCAGCAGCTCCAGAATTTACAGCAGCTCAGCACTCTCCAGCACCCTTCAGCACAGCTCTAGGAACTCCAGAATTTACAGAATTTACATCTTCCAACACCCTCCAACAACTCCAGCACCAGCAAGCAGCAAGTAGTACAACATATATCCCACCAACAACAAAATTCACCCAACAAAATGTTCCCACCCACCACCAGCCACCAACAAAACAAAAGGCCCATATAGAGAGGTACAAAAAAGGGTTTGGTGTTCATAGCAACCAGCAGTATACAAATAAAGAAAACATATCACCAATGTATCCAAAATACACATTAAAAAACTGCACAAAACATAAAATACAGCTTTTTACGAGATTAGGCCTTATTTCTTTGTTTCTCAAGAATTTCCATTTGAAGATTATGGAAATACTCTTGCTGCACAGAATTCATAGACCCAATATCCAATTTCATTATTTCCATATCATTTTTTCTCTTCTTTTCAGCTAATATCATAGATCTTTCTTCTTGAGCCTTAATTTCCATTTCAACCTTTTTCTTCTTAATAGCCAATAACTCAGAATTGCAGTTTTCTAGCCTCATTATAATCTTTCTTTTCAGATTAAGTAAGGTCAACATGTTTAAAAAATTCAGATTATATAGTTTTTAAATGATGTACAGATTTATCTAAATTCAGATTACACACACACACACACACATAATGTGTGTGTGTGACTATCATGTATTTGATAATGGTAAAGCATGACATGATACGAGATTTTGTTAGTCACCTCCTATTATAAATAAAACTTATATTATCAAAATTATTTACATAATTGTCAATTGTTAATTACACGGAAATCATCTTCTTAATCTAAAATTAAGAAATAATACTCCAACATTATTCATACCAATGGGAAGGAAACGTGTACTTTAGGCTAATAAAATTGTTGGGAATTAAGACAAGAAAAAAAAGAGGAAGCTAAAGAGAAGATACAGAGAATGCATAACCCTGTGTGTTGAAGAGAGCATAACCCTGCGTGTTGTTTCAGCTGGGTAGAAGTATATACTCCCCCCTAGAAATCCCTCTTATTGTACCACCACTTTGTGCAGTAGCAGGTCTTGCTCATGCATGCAAATTAACATCTAATAATTCTTTGTATTCCTACAACTTCAATTATGTGCAAAAAGGATTTTAATCCCTCTCCCTCTCCCTCTCTCTCTCTGTGTCTCTCTCTATAATGATTCATTATATTCAATCTCAATTTAATGTCAATCTACAAAAGAAGAGCAAGAGGTTTCAGGAAAAGCACTAGGCAGGGAGCACAAGCACGAAATGAGTAAGTTTATTCAACAATAGCACTAAAACAGAGTGCTTGAAAGTACTAAAACAAAAGCAAAATAAAACAGAGTGCTCAAAAATTTATTCTAGAGTGTTCATGAGTAAGTGTTCAAGAGGAAGATAAATTTAGTTTGATTTGGCAGGGTTTACAACAATCTCAAATCTTTACATTTTATTTTTTTTCGATTTTCTGTTTCATTGCCTAGATACACAGGGAATTTTGTAAACCCTAATCTGAAATGAGGAAACCCTAATCTAAAACCAAGAACAACATTCCATGAAGAAATGGCAAAAGCAGAACACTCCAACACTTTCACTAATCCAACAAAAATCTAAAACCCTAATCTGAAATGAGGAAACCCTAATCTAAAACCAAGAACAGCATTCCATGAAGAAATGGCAAAAGCAGAACACTCCAACACTTTTACTAATCCAACAAAAATCTAAAACTCTAACCGAAACTGAGAAGAGAAACCGTGTAAATCATACCTGAAATAGAAGAAATTTCGGGGAACCAACAATCGGGATGAAGACCTTCAGCAATCGCAGCCTTCAGCACAACCGTCGTGAGAGAGAGGTGCTTCCAGCACTTCTTCCGGTGGGGTTGTTTGGGTCGAGAGAGGGATGGAGATTCGGAGGGGAGAAACCGTGTGAAGAGCTCGGGGAGAGAGAAATAATTGCTTGGGGGGGTTTCGGGGAGAGAGATATTACCGTTTGGGGGGGGGGGGTTTCGGGGAGAGAGAGCGTGGGAGGAGAGAGAAATAACTATTAAATTATGTTTTAGAGACAAAACAGTAGATATCCAAAGTTGTAAATCTACTGTTTATAGGTAGCTAAAATTTTGCAGATGAAGAAGCCAATGCAGGATGATTTTATGTTAATATTATGCAAAATTAGCTTTGCATATGCTGATGGATATGCCACTGCGGATGCTCTTAGCCGTGCGAATCTCTGGACCCATTCTGCGAAAGGAGAAGAGCCCCATCAAGCAAAACATATGGTATTCTGCCCTCTGGATGAACAGTTGCTTCGAAACCATGATTCACGCATGGGTGCCCAACTTCACCAACTTCACCAAGGTCTCACCAACTTCACCAACCTCACCGACTTGCTGAATATATGAAAATTCACATGGGCGGCACCTATAAGGATACGTGAAGTAATTGCCAACCTTGTCATTTACGGCACGGCACGACAAAGGTAATAAAATCACCCTCTAATTTATATAAGATTATAAAATAGCACGAGAAAGAAACGGTGAAGCAGATGTGAACAAAGCACGAGGTTCTTTGATTGTGAAGTTAGTGATCTTCTACTTCAAGTAAGTTTTTCAATATATTATTTGCAATTTCTAAGGTGAATATTAAAGATTATATTCATTACTATTACTTGATTAAATTCTATGTTTATTTACATAGTTTACATACAAGTTCTATTTGTTTTTTTATATATACTTGTTATGAATTATTGATGATAAAATTTATCTCGGAATAGAAATTGAGCATCCCTGAAGGATTGTTCTAAATCAATAATTTTATTGAGTATCTCATAATAAAGGATCTATTGATTCCGTGAGATAATTTAAATGAGTGATACGTGTACAAAAGCTCATTATGATTAATGCACCTAAAGTTGTATAATTGAAAGTGTGTTGAGAAAAACCACTAAAGAATATATGTTTAAAATGAACGCCTCGAATGTGCTCTTGAAGTAGCAATATTGAGTGCAAAAGTTCATAATATATTCTAAATTTATATATGGTCTTTTAATGGCTAAGCAAAATAATGAGATTTTGCTAAGAAATCATGAGCCACGTCCTACTAGTTCCACATCATTCCCTGAATTGAATAAAATTGGATTTATATCATTCCCAGAAGAGAATGACGAATTGTTTTCAAAGAAACCAAGAGATTGGACGTGGTGATGAATATCTTTATAGTACTTCAATGATTTCGGGCCAGAAGCTCGTATTGAAAATATTATCAGCTTTTTCTTTGAGATGATATTATACAACTATTGAATCAAATATGTTGATGCATCAAAAATGATATGATAAGTCGAATTATTTTTATATGGACGTCCATAAAAGAACCAGAAGATTCTTTTATTATAAAATTTTTCCACTATGAGCGGAAAGAAAAATTTGCTAGAAACAAATAAAATAAAATAATTCGACGTTATCATGATTATCATAGGTGAACTGGAAGTTCATATGATAATTAATTTATGGATGCAATAAGATAAAAGATCTCATATTCTATCTGCTAAAATCCCAGTGAGGATTGAAGTCCCTGTAGGGCAATTAAGAAATTTAGCAGTCTAATGAACATAAGACATGTCTGAAAGCATGTGAGACCTATTGATACAAATGATAAAGTATCTCGAAAAGAGAAAAGTACAAAGAAAAGAAATCGGTGCTCCTGAACAGGCCGTACCCACAAAACAAGCAATAAGATCCATCTAAACTCTCTATACAAAATTATCTCATAATGAAAAACTCTTGAAGAGTATAATACTCCTGAAGAGTATCTCCTGAAGAGTACCTCCTGAAGAGGTTTTTCATGAAATGTCTTCCCTTGAAGAGGGACAGGTACCTGAAAATAACGAGATCTCGATATTACATTTCATGAGTAAATGAGAAATTATGGAGAGAAATAAAACCGTTGTCGACAACGTATTTTCATATAAGATGACACTTGATATTACCAGAAGTAATGAAGAAAGTGAGCTCAGAACCGTCGAAAAATACCGACGTAAAAATATTGGCCAAAATAGAAATAAACAAATTTTGCAGAATTGATATCACTAATAAAATGTGATGTATATGGACTTGAAGTCCAAACACCAATGAGGTGATACTTGTTTAATATCAGTGGGTATTTGTATAAAGGAAATGAAAATGTGATTTATAAATCATGAATTGTTATGAAACTTATGAATTTCATTAATGGATACAGCGATATATATAGGAGTACAAATGAGACTATGCGTTTGACGGCTAGCACTATGCTTTTGACGGCTAGCTAAAGGTGGTCATACAATTTATTTTACAACACTCCCCCTTTGGATGACCACATATAAAGAATATGCCTCGTTAAAATCTTGTCAAGGAAAAACCCAGTGGGAAAAAACCAATGACGAAGTAAAAAGAGTACAATATTCTGTATATCGCCAAGTGCTTTAAGATTGCCTCATTAAAACCTTGCAAAGGAAAACCCAGTGGGATAAAACCTTAGCGAAGGAAAAAGAGTACAATCAGTACAAATTTTCAAAACTTTACTCCTCCTTAAAAGTGCATGATAATATGTCTTCAAGTTTCCGCATTCCAATGTTCTGCACAATCTTCTTAAATGTTGCAGTTGGTAATGCTTTAGTAAATAAATCTTCTAGATTATTACTTAACTGTATCTTCTTGACATCAATTTCAACTTTCTTCTCATGAATTGCAATGATCTTCTTGTGTGGATCTGATAGATAACTCGCATCTGTATATCCATCTAATTGTGGACTTAATCCAAATAATCACATATTCAGGGCTTCAATTGAACTGGAGATAAGGTACTTCAGGACCAAGAATTTCTCCATCGTATTCACAAGGACGAAATGGATTTTTCTTCTCATCAAATTATCGAGCAACCATTGGAATACTCAGGGGATGAGTTTTGTCCATATAAAAGTGCTTCAAGACTTTATAGTGAAATTCACCATATTGATCCAAGATCATTTTAATATTGAATTCACTACTCTTCTGGAGTTGTGCTCTTCTGGAGTTCTTGTAAATAACACAGTTAGTGAAGAATTCATCAATATTAAACCGCTAACCTCATTTTTCAACAAAAACGGTGGCCAGCATTTTAGATTAGACAAGCACCGCAACCTTTTTCAGCTTTTCTGTAGCTGTCAGGCGCCGCAGAGCTATGATACTACATCTTCTTGTCTCTTGTAAAGAGATGCTTCACGAGAGATGCTGTGAAGCAATAGAGGTGCTTAGTCATAATTTTCTCTATAAAAGAGATATTCAGCTCATCTTCATTCGCATCTCATCTTCTTCACTTTTCTGTAATCATACTGCATTCTTACTCTGCAAACTCTTTCTGCATTCTTACTCTGCAATGACTCAGCAATCTTCTCATGGCCAATATATAAGGTATTATGCACCTCGTTCATCAGCTGTTCCTGCTTCTACCACAGGTGCTATAATACAATACAATAATGATCTGACTAATAAGTCAGATGTTGAAGCTATCTACGAGCTTGTAAATCTCGGTACCCATTACTCATCAACTATTTTCACATTTTCTCAGCAACTACGATCCAAACCTTATGATTTGGACAAACTCAATGAGAAAATTTCTATCCTTCAGCGACTTCTTCAGGAGTCTCACATGAAGATAGAAGCAATAAAGCAAGAGAATAGGAAATTAAAATCCTTGCTTAAGTCTTCTTTTAGATTGCCTACTCCTTTAGACAGATATGCCAAATTTTAGAGGAGCAAGATCATTTAAAGAATGAGGCGAAGAGTCTCAAATTTCTGTAATTTTGTTTTGAGATAATAAAATAATATTTCACAAATATTCATATTGTGTTTCTATTTTTTAGTAGATATTCTGTGTGCTCCATTTTATTTTTCATTTAATAATGCACATTTATCTCCCCTTTGAAACCGAAAGGGTTTCTGATTTATATTTCAAATATGTGCAGTTCTTCTGATCTTTTCAGGAGTTTCAACAAGATTTAAATCATCAACCGCAATAATAACAAATCTGAAATCTCTTAATAAAAACACATGAGTATATTGGATTCTTTTCAAATCCTTCTTTCAATAAATATTCGCTAATGCATTTATACCACATGCGTCTAGATACGTTTATACCACATGCGTCCGGATTGTTTTCTGGATGTACTCAGATAAGAAGTTTCAGGCATTTTATATCCTTTAGGGATTTTCATATATATTTATGGATGTATTCAGATTAGAAGCTTCAGGCGCTTTATATCCTTCAGGGATTTTCATATATATGTCATGGTCTAATGACCCATATAAATATGCAATGACCACATCCATTAACTGCATATCCAATCTTTTCGTAACTACCAAACTTAATCAAAAATTTGAATGTGATTGCATCCATAACAGGAGAGTATGTTTCCTCATAATCAATTCCTGATTTATGCAGTCTTCATGAGCTCTTCTCTTTACGTTCATGGTGGGTGGTGCTGGTGGGTTTTTTTTTTTTTTTCTTGTGATCACCGTTTTCACAGTTCTAGTCACACCCGGATACACTCTTACCATGAATCGTCTACCAAGACCACCGTTCCACATGAAGTCTACAAATGGAGTTCTCGGATGTTTCAATATTATTTCCTCATGATCATCCTGTTTTCGGATCTTTCGTGAACTCTATGGCCGAGGAAGAGGTTGCAGTAGTTGATGGAGCCTCAAGCTCTCGGTATTGAAGGAACCAACTGGCTGCGAGATCGAACTCCAGTACGAGCTTGGCTACGAGCTGGGCCGCAAAGAGTTCAGAATCACCAAACTATGTACCGACAGGGCCATCGGCGAGGTTCTTCTCGCTTGCAAGAAACGGATCAATGGCAGATGCTAGCAGAGTGTAAATCATCGCTTTTATGGCATGCGTATAACAGATATGCTCCAGATTAGGTTCTTGCTTTCTCATATGGCTTGAGTTCGAATCACCCTCAAGACAAAGCTTGGATTTAATTAACCAAGGCTTAGAGCATCAGCTTTGATCCAGTCCTTGCTATACGAAGCATGCGGGCACACAGTGACCAAGATGAATCAGATCGTGCTCATGGTGACCCATGCAGGTCACGAACCGGCTTGGAACTCCTCCGCAGACCACGTGTTTAGTCAAAACGCAGACCACCACCCTTTATTTTCCACCGCATGCCCTCCACGCCAACCAAACACCGAGGCCATGCATCACCTCTGCATCTCAAACGTCCGTTGGTGATCAAACGGAGGAAGGTAGCAGCGGCTTGGCTTACAACAGTTGGAACTTCCACCCAAAGTAGATGCGGAATATCTCTTAGAAAGCAACGGTGATCTGGGTGGACGGAGGTGGAAATCGGACGGCTGGGCCGTGGCTTCCATGGAATTAGTAGAATCAATTCATGCGAATAGATCTAGCTTAGCAAACTGGGGTGGGTATCTTTGCAGCTAGGCGAAAATGGTGATGAAAGAAATTTCGGCATGGTTTCCTCTTTGATCTGAGAACCAGCTAAGAAATTTCGAAAATGGATTACATGCAGGATGGAGGCCACCTCACAAGGACCAAAATCTAGAGATTGAAAAGAGAAGAGAAAGGAAAAAGCGATTCGTACTAATAATGTGTTATGAAACTTATGAATTTCATTAATGGATACATCGATATATATAAGAGTACAAAGGAGACTATGCGTTTGACGGCTAGCACTATGCGTTTGAAGGCTAGCACTATGCTTTTGACGGCTAGCTAAAGGTGGTCATACAATTTATTTTACAACATGAATATATTTCCCGCAGAAATAATATTAATATGTTTTTTAAGTTAAAGAGATCATATTGAGATTTGTATTAACTTGATAGTTACCAAGAGTTTGGGTATGCATGAAGCATATAGTCCTGAAGTACATATTCTATCAAGTCTTAAAATCCTTATATGATCTAATGCAAGCTAAACGCATGTGGAACATGCTATTTTCAATATATTTTCAGTATTTATATTATCTTTTATTGCAGTTTATATATATAATTTAAATGTCATTGAGGCTCCAGAAGAGCTCATGAAAACTGCAAAAATCAGGGATTGATTATGAGGAAACATACTCTTCTGTTATGGATGCAATCACATTCAGATTTTTGATTAGTATGGTAGTTACAAAAAGATTGGATACGCAGTTAATGGATCTGGTCACTGCATATTTATATGGGTCATTAGACCAAGACATATATATGAAAATCCCTGAAGCATATAAAATGCCTGAAACTTTTAATCTGAATACATCCAGAAAGATATATGAAAATCCCTGAAGTATATAAAATGCTTGAAGCTTGTTATCTGAGTACATCCAGAAAACAATCCGGACGCATGTGGTATAAACGCATTAGCGAATATTTATTGAAAGAAGGATTTGAAAATAATCCAATATGCCCATGTGTTTTTATTAAGAAATCAGATTCCAGATTTGTTATTATTGCTGTTGATGATTTAAATCTTGTTAGAACTCCTGAAAAGATTAGAAGAACTGCACATATTTGAAATATAAATCTAAAACCCTTTTCGGTTTCAAGGGGGAGATAAATGTGCATTATTAAATGAGAAATAAAATGGAGCACACAGAATATTTACCAGAAGATAGAAACATAATATGAATATTTGTGAAATATTATTTTATTATCTCAAAACAAACTTACAGAAATTTGAGACTATTCGCCTTATTCTTTAAACGATCTTGCTCTTCAATAATTTGCATGGCATCTCTATCTAAAGGAGTAGGCAATCGAAAAGAAGATTTAAGCAATGATTTTAATTTCCTATTCTCTTGCTTTATTGCTTCTATCTTTATGTGAGACTCCTGAAGAAGTCGCTGAAGGATAGAAATTTTCTCATTGAGTTTGTCCAAATCATAAGGTTTGGATTGTAGTCGTTGAGAAAATGAGAAAATAGTTGAAGAGTAATGGGTACCGAGATTTACAAGCTCGTAGATAGCTTCAACATCTGACTTATTAGTCAGATCATTATTGTATTGTATTATAGCACCTGTGGTAGAAGCAAGAACAACTGATGAACGTGGTGCATAATATCTTATATATTGGCTATGAGAAGATTGCTGAACCATCGCAGAGTAAGAATGTAGAAAGAGATTGCAGAGTAAGAATGCAGTATGATTACAGAAAAGTGAAGAAAATGAGATGCGAATGAAGATGAGCTGAATATCTCTTTTATAGAGAAAATTATGACTAAGCACCTCTATTGCTTCACAGCATCCCTCGTGAAGCATCTCTCTACAAGAGACAAGAGATATAGCATCATAGCTCTGCGGCGCCTGACAACTACAGAAAAGTTGAAAAAGCTTGCGGTGCTTGTCTGATCTAAAAAGCTGGCCACCGTTTTTGTTGAAAAATGAGGTTAGCGGTTTAATATTGATGAATTCTTCACCAACTGTGATTTACAAGAACTCCAGAAGAGCACAACTCCTGAAGAGTAGGCTCATCCCCTGAGTATTCTAAAGGTTGTTCAGATCATTTGATGAGAAGAAAGACCCATTTCGTCATTGTGAAGACGATGAAGAAATTTGTGGTCCTGAAGTATCTTGAAAATTGCACTCGATCTGATATTGCATTTTCACAGAGAGATCATTGCAATTCATGAGAAGAAATGTGAAATTGAAGATTGTGCAGAATATTGGAATGCGGAAACTTGAAGGCCTATTATCATGCACTTTTCAGGGGAAGTAAAGTCTTGAAGACTTGTGCTGATTGTACTCTTTTTCCTTCGCTAAGGTTTTATCCCATTGGATTTTCATTTGCAAGGTTTTAATGAGGCAATCTTAAAGCACTTGGCGATATACAGAATATTTACTTTTTTTCCTTCGTCATTTTTTTTTTCCCACTGGGTTTTTCCTCAACAAGGTTTTAACGAGACATATTCTTTATATGTGATCATCCAAAGGGGGAGTGTTGTAAAATAAATTGTATGACTACCTTTAGTTAGCCGTCAAAAGCATAGTGCTAGTCGTCAAATGCATAGTACTAGCCGTCAAACACATAGTTACCTTTGTACTCCTATATATATTGTTGTATCCTTTAAAGAATTCATAAGTTTTATAATATATATATATATATATATATGCAAAGTGTAAATTTCCTCGTAACGAGAGTTGAGTGTATTGAAATTTTGGGTTTGAGTGATTATTTTTTATTAGTAAATTTGTTTAAGATCGTCAGCTTAAAGACTCCATTTTCACAACGGATACAAGATCTAAACAACTTGTTGCGGGGCTCGATGGACTATTGGGTGAGACCCATTGACCGGGGCTGGAGATGGAGTCGTCCTTGGACACTAAGAAAGAGTGTGGAAGTAGTTGCGGTTTTAAGTTCTCTGGTGGTTGGGTTCTCAATTTTCATGGCAATCGGACGCCGTGGAACTCTTGGTCAATTCCCATTGGCTAATTCAAGTCATTGTGATTTTCCGGCGATATTCAACTTTGGTGATTCGAACTCCGATACGGGAGGCAAATCTGCGGCGTTTCGTCGGCTTCTCTCCCCCAACGGCGACACCTTCTTTGGTAAACCCGCGGGGAGGTACTCCGATGGACTAGTCGTCATCGATTTTATAGGTGACTTCTCCCGATTTCCCATTTTACCAATTCCTTATGGAAACAAAAAGGATTTTTGTAGTGTAAGTCTGAAAATCAGAGGAGCGATGTGTTGGAACAATAACCCATTTGACTTTTGAGGGTTTAGGACGATTATGCTCCAGGATTGAGTTTGTGCAGCAAAAAAACGCTAAATAATTTGATGAATTTGTATGTTTGCTGTGAAACATTGTTTGTTTATTCAATGCACGTTCCGTTTCTGATTGATTGATATGCTTTTAATCCATGTTATGCATTAAAAGCCTCGTTTTTGCTAGTCTTCTCGTTGTGTAGCATGGTAAGATAAAAATAATTAATCCAAAATAGATCACGATCCCAATTACTTCGTGCTGGCTTATAAAATATCAAACCTAGTGAATCTGGACCTAGGCAGAAGACTAAATCCAATGGTTGCATTCTCCACATGTATTTTGACTAGTACACTATGTTTGCAGCTGAGAAGCTGAGATTACCTTTCTTGAGTGCATATCTGGATTCTATGGGGACAAATTTTCAACACGGAGCAAATTTTGCTACAGGAGGGTCTACAATTCAGCCAGTGGATATGAGAATCTATGAGATGGGTTTTAGCCCCATCTCTCTTGACATACAGCTTTTGCAGTTTGAACAATTCAGAGCTCGCACATTTGAGCTATACGGGGAAGGTTAGATATATAGTTATTATGAAGTTGGGATATGTCTTTATGCTTTTGCTTGATCAGACCTAGTTACTAGTTTCTGCTTATCAGGTAGAAACTCATACACCAAAAACAGTCTCCCAAGACCAGAGGACTTTTCCAAGGCACTATACACGTTGGATATTGGACAGAACGATCTGCATTTTGGGTTCTCGTCAATGACAGAGAAAAAACTGCTGGAATCGATACCAAATATTATCAATAAATTTTCTCAGGCAGTGGAGGTAACAAAATTGATTTTTATATAGCTCCTTAACAAATTATACGGTATTTTAGAACCAAAAACAAGGAGTATTCTTCAAACTAGGCATTATTTATCAATCATTTAGATCATCCAAATGCGAGCTGTGACTTATATGGAGTACGCCATTGAGAGCACATTTGATGGTATTGATTTTGGACTTCTCTAATCGGCAAACCTTCTCAGGGATTCCTTGCAATGTTTTAACGCACTCAATTTTGTAATTAGCAATGATTTGTGTCATTTAAATTGTGTGGTGTTGTCCTGATATGCTGTTTCAGAAACTATACCATCTTGGAGCAAGAGCATTTTGGATACATAATACAGGTCCTATTGGCTGCTTGCCTTATTCTGTTACTTATTATCCTCCAAAGCCAGAAAATACGGACAAAAATGGCTGTGTGCTGTCCCACAATAAGATAGCCCACGAATTTAACAGGCAACTCCGGGTGAAGGTGTCCCAACATAGAGTGCAACTTCCTGATGCAATACTTACTTATACTGACGTTTTCTCAGCCAAGTACAATTTGATTTCTGAAGCAAAGAAGCTTGGTAAGCTTTAAATATGATTTTTGGTTTTGTTTCATTATGAATACACAAAAGACAAAAATAATTTAGCTTGGCCAATATCATGTTCATTTTATCCTGTAATATCATTCATTTTTTAGTTTTTGGTGTTGGGGGTTTGCAGGTTTTGCTAATCCACTAGGATTCTGTTGTGGGCATTTTGGTGATCCAAGTGTTCAATGTGGGGAAAAAGCAGTAAATGGAACTGAAGTTTTTGGGGTTTCATGTAGCAACCCTTCAGTTTACATTAGCTGGGATGGCGGACATTATTCTCATGCCGCCAATGAATGGATAGCCAACCGAATTCTTGATGGCAACCTCTCTGACCCTTCTATCCCCATCACTGAGGCCTGTCTCAAGCCTGCACATTTGTGACCGTGAGCCCAAAGAGTGCAGTTCGAGCGATTGATACGTAATTTTGGTTTGTGTTTCTGTTGATAAGTTCTCTTTTTCCCCATAACAGAGTGAGATGATGTATAAATTGAAGTTGGGGACATTTGAAAACTTCTTATGGGTCTTCATTGAAATTGGATAAATACTAGTCCCTTTCTTTTTCTTCTTCTTCTTCTTCCTTTTTCTCTCTTTTTATTTTTTATTTATTTTTTTTATTTTTAAATACAAGCATCATGATCAAAGTGAGAAAGAGTTGCTCTGTTTGCACCCTGGGTTTTCTCAGAATCTGTGCTTCGAAGTTAGATCTAGTATTCTACAACATTTATTTATTTTGATAGGTAGATCTAGTAATCTACAACATTGCCAGCTAGTAGTCAGCAACTCAGCGTTGGAATCTAAGATTGAAAAAAGAAGAAGAAGAGCATAACAGCTTTTGTTTTGCGTATTTGTTGAACACATCAACATGTAGTCTAGGCGGGAAGTTGCCCAATATAGGGAGAATGGTGATCTCATATGGGCCAAATTGGTATTCTGACTGCTGTTTTAATTCGGTGTAGGCTTGTAGCCATGCAGTCTATGTTCTTCTAAACTCACCTAATAAGAGTAGCAAAGCAGCATGGTAAGCTAAATTCTGTTCTTCATCCCTATGATTCAAAGTGATGAGGTGGTAACTTGCACTTCTGTGCTCTCTTTGGTTTGCCCGATTCTCTCTTTTGTTGGTATTGAATACTTTTTTTTCAAGTATTGTTGGTATTGATTATTGAATACGGCGGGTCTTATGAAACTGTTTTCGGCTGTTGTTGTGGACACTATGGATATCACAGTTATTACTTACCGTGTATATGACTATCTAATGCAGGATGATAGTGACCATGCATGGAGACTAAAATTGATGAGGCTCCTTGTAGAAATTCTTAGGAGTACATCAGTTGGGCGGTGCATTATATTCCACGCTGCAAACCATTGGCCAGCCAACCAAATATCAGACGGCTCCCTATAACACCCTCCAATATCAATCACCAAAGCAAAGCATGTCACAAGGCCGAGAGAGAAGGCTAGCAAGGGAAGAGAGGCTCGTTCCATGTTAGCAGTTCGTCTTTGTTCTATTGGGACCATCCACAGGCAGCCGGCGGGCTCTAGCGTAGGAGAGGATTGACAGGTCCAATACATGGAGTAAGGGTTTTGGGTGGTCTAGTGGAACTTGGCTAATGGAGTGACTTATGGGCGTAACAAGACCCCACTGAAGACAAACACAATCTAGATAATACAAAGAAATATCATCACCTTGGTACTGAATTGGGATCAAAGTTTTAATGTGAGTCCTGCATGGATTGCACTACAACTGTACGAGTAATGTCATTTTTTTTTGGGGGGGGGGGG